>JANQBS010000465.1:0-20608 GCA_033085395.1 Xanthoparmelia taractica | reverse complement strand
TTATTCGATATTCGTTATATAAAAAATACTATTTAATAATATTATTAAGAAAAGATCGATAATTAATATTCGAGATTGAAATAATTTACTACTTTAAGATATATATTTAATATCTTTTTAATAAAATATAATTAAGATACTAGCTAATTATAATTTTATTTTAATAATTAATATTATTTCGTTTTTCTATTAATAACAAGTACATTTAAATTATCGCTATATATAGAGATAATTATAAGTTATAAAAATTAAGAAGCTTTTAATGTTTTAATTATAGATTATATAAATTCAATTATTTATATTTAACGTTAAATTAATAAGATTTTACGATATATTTTTAACGTAAAAGTTTATATTAATAACGTAATTATAAGTGCTAGAATATTTTAATAATACTTATAAAATCTTCGTTAGCTATTTAAGCTTTTTATAAGATTTAATATATTTTTTTTATAAAAGTCTTTTTAAAATATTAAGACGTTAATTTATTAAATAAAAGAATTAATTCTTTTAACTTAATTTTATTAAAAGATAAGCTTAAAGCTATCTTAAATTTATAATATTTTAATATTTTAGAAGAACTTAAATATTATTTAAGATTAACTAGCTATTTACGTTAATACGTTTATTTCTATATATAATTAATATAATCTTTATAAAATCTTATAATATTACTTTTTAAGAAAGTATCGAATTTTAAATATTAATAAAAGTAACAGTCTTTTAGAATAAAGCTATCTATAGCTTTAAAGAAGCAATTAACTTCTTTTTAGCTTCTTTAAGAAGTACTATCTTAATTAACGATTCTAATATATTTTAATAATACTTAAACTTTATAAATTAACTTAAATATCTTAAAAGAGTTTAATTTTAAGGTGATAGTCTTTTATATTAAATCAAATAAAAATAAAAACAAATAATCTTCTCGTGTAGAAACGAAGCCTATTCTTTTTCTATTAAGGCTTTTAATTGCAGTAGAAAGAAATTATTAGTCTACGAAATTAAAGATTATTAATCTTATTTAATATCTATAGAAAATAAGATATATAATCGAATCTTTAAAGTATTCTATAAGAATATAGATTAATTATTCTACTATTATTAATATTATGAAGTAAAATTCGATAATGCGAATAAATATTCGTTTAATTCGAGCTACTTAATTCTTAAGACAGTTTAATCTAGTTATTTCTTACAAATCTAATAAAGAATATATCATATCTAATGCTCTATTAAGGCTTATAAGTCTAAATAAAGATAATTCGTAGTTGAATACTCTTTATATCGCAAGATTAATAGAAATAAGTGCTTCGTTTTATAAGAAATATATTTAAGACTATTAATAAGATAATTATTAAAAAAGAATTTCTATATAGCTCGATATTAATAATAATCTCGCTAGCGAGAATATAGCTTCTTTGCCTTTCGTGTGAGAAAGGTATCTCTTTGCTATTAATATTAATTCTTATTTTTTGTCTCGATCGAAAGAAAATTAATAATAAAAATAAGAAAGTCTTATTTACGAAATATAGCGAGATCTTATCTTTTATATTAATAGAATTATTAATTAATAATAACTTTATATTTTCTCTTTATTAATAAAAGTTTTCCTACTTTAATATATAAAAAAGAATACTCTAACTTTTAGAGATATTACGAAATTATTATTTTATTCTAATATATTTATAAAATTATAAAGCACTTATAAGACTTTATTCGATATTATTTAAAATGTTTAATTTTATAGATAAGAAGACACGTATCTTATAATAGCTTATAATTAGTTTTATCTCCGCTCGTATCTTTTTATATTTTAATTATTAATTTTATTTTAATATTATCTTTATTAAATTATAAATTTAATTAAATTATATCTATTATTTATAAGTTTATAAAATTTATTTAATTAATTTTTAATAAGTTAATTTAAAAAATATTTAATTAGATAAAAGTATTTTTAAATCGACTTAATATTATTAATTAAGAAATCTTAAAGACTATTATTAGCGATCGAGATAGAAAATTTCTTTCGAAGCTTTAAAAATCGCTTTTTAAATTATTAAAGATTTCTCAATTTTATTTAATAATCTATTATTTATAAATTAATAATATAAGCGAACGCACTAATTAGATTATTAAGATAGCTTTAAGATACTTCGTATACATTCTTAATAGATCTACTTTATAATCGAAAGTTCTATTATGAATATAGATCTTTTTAAATAACTTTATCTCTTCTAGAATTATATCGAGCGAAGTAATCTACGATTTAACTTTAAATAGATCTTTAAATTTACTTCGTTTATTAACTAAGATTAATAACGTCTCTATACGAATTATAATTAAAGATATTATTAATTTTACTTAAATAATTAATAAATTTTATTATAATAGAAAGTATTAATTAATATTTTTTAGAGTAAAGAAATAGATACTTCTTCGATTACATAAAGACGATAAGATCTCCTCTATTCTTAATATTATTAATAAGCTATTATAATAATATATTAATTTTTTTTAGATAATAGATAAAATAGATAGACTTATCTATAGACTTATTATTTCTATAGAATAAAGAATTTGTCTTATCTTCATAATAGCATAATAAAGTCTTATTCTACGTTAAAGAACGATTTTTTTTAACGCTCTCGACCTTAATATATCTCGTCTATTTCTATTAATAATAATAATATTATTAATTTAGAAATTAAATAACTTCTTAATAAATAAATTATTAAGAAAGAATATAATTTAACTATAGAATATCTAGTGAAATAAAAGGAATATAGTCCTGAATATAATTAGTAATATAACATTAAGGATCTTGATAATGCTTCTAAGTTGATGAAGAAATATAAAGAGAATGCAGCTAGAATTCGAGCTGTTATATCCACTTCTGAAATCTTATCTATGCCTTCTCAGCCGGCAAAAGAGAGAGGTCGTCCGAGAAAGCATAATGTCGCTACTTTATTAATGCCTTTGTGAACAAAGTGAGAAGCACCAAACGCACTTAATATCATAGCACACTACACCTACTCATCTCACTTACATTTAAACGTTCAACGAGTATTATCGATCGAGATATATTTCCCTCTACTCGATAACGTTTGTGTAATTATTAAAGAGAGATGTTTATTTATTAACTAATATTTTAACTAATATTCTAACTATACGTTTAATCGTCGAAAAGACCTTATTATTACTAACTTTCCGTCCATTTTAGCACGCTGTCATAAGATTTTTTTGTATACTTCAACATATATATAACAAGCGAGGTCGCTCGCTTTTTCTTCTATTTCGGTGAATGCTGTCACGAAAACGCACTTACCAAGCCAATCAAGAAATCGGCTAAGGCAAGTGCTTGGCTGGCTGACTGACTTAGATAGATTTTTCCAACTTAGAATAATCAAGAATTAGACACACTGACTATACACCCCATTGCTATTACAAAAGAATTAACTTTTTTATTTGATAAATTAACGTTCGAATATCTTAAGGGGACTTTTATAGAAGAAATAGTAATATTAAATCTCACGAAAAGCTTAAATAGCTAACGAAGATCTTACAAATATTATTAGAATATTCTAATATTCGTAATTGTATTATTAACGTAAGCTTTTACGTTAAGAATATATCGCAAAATCTTATCGATTTAACGTTAAATATAAATAATCGAATTTATATAACTTATAATTAAAATATTAAAAGTTTCTTAATCTCTATAACTTATAATAATCTATATATAGCGATAGTTTAAATATACTCGTTATTAATAAAAAAATAAAATAGTATCGATTACTAAAATAAAATTATAATTAGTTAATATCTTAATTATATTCTATTAAAGAGATATTAAATATATATCTCGAAGCAATAAATTATTTAAATCTCGAATATTAATTATCGATCTTTTCTTAATAATATTATAAATAATATTTTTTATATAACGAATATCGAATAGAAGAAGAATATAGAATCTTTAATTTATTTAAGTCTTCTCTATTCATATAATTTATTAAAAATATTATCTATTATCTCTTAATCTTATACGCTTAAGAAATAGATTTTAACTTTTTTATTAATCTTAATTTATTAGTTATCTCTTAATAAAAGCTTTATTTATTTTTCTTCTAATATTTTAATAAAATTAATATCTTATTAAATCTATAAAAATACGTTAATTAGATCGATTAATATAGTTCTAGTCTATATATCTTCGAAAATTATAACTTTATTTAATAGCTTATTTTCTTTAGTTAATAAAAAAATTAATTAATTTAAGCTTAAGTCTATACTTAAAAATATAATTATTTTTATTAAGGCGAATCTAAATTTAATATTAATTTAAAAGCAATTTTCGTAATTTATTTCGAGAATATTTCTAAGCTTTAATTTCTTTAAAACTTGAATAGATATATTAGAATTATTTCGAATTAGAATTTTAATTATTATATAATTAATTAAATAAACGAATATTATTAAATTCGTTTATATTATTAATTTAAATAAGAAATTACGATTATTAAATAGATTAATTTTCTTAATTAATAGAATTATCTCGCGCTATATAAAGACACGAAAATAGATAGTTTAATATAGATCTTTCTTCGAATAAACTCGCCTCGAGGTCGAGTAGTGATATTAATTATAATACTATAACTATTAATTTTTATTTTCTTATTAATTACATTAATAATAATTATTTTAGACTTAATAATATTATTTTTAATAAGTATTTTAAAACGTAAATTATTAATAATATATAATTTTCTATATAGATATATAAGCACTCTTCAATCTTAATTATTAATTTTAAAAAGATAGATATTCTACGTAATATACTTCGAAGTCTTATACTTAAAAGCATTAATTTCATATACTTATAAAGATATTATTATCTTAAAAATAATTATATTCGAATAATAATAAGAATTTTATAATTTATTTATTAAACGTATATTACATTCGATATTAATATAAATTTTATTCTCTTAATTAATAGAATCGAGTTTAATTTTAATTATAATGTAAGTTTAATTTTAAAAAATAAAATTATTTCTTAAATTCTAATTAGAAGCGATAAACTTAATAATTTTCAATTACTTATTAGCGAAAGACTTTATAAATTACTTATTAGCGAAGTTAGAAAACTTTGCAAGCATTACTTCGTTAACATAAACGTGCTTCCCCGAATAGTTAATACGCGAATGCTTATGCAATTTAATCTTGAATAAGAAGAATTCCTAATAATTTCGATAATAGATTTCGATTCTTATAAAGTCAGCAAACTAATTATTAGGCTATATAAAAAGCTTAGAATTATACTTAGATTTAGCATAATATATCTTATTCTTATATTAATCTTCGCATATAAAGTAAGAGTATATAATATTAGTATTTTCTTTCTAATAGCCCGAACTTGAAGCTTATTCGTTATATTCTAATTTAGTATTTTCGTTAGTAGTAGATATCTAATAGATAGCTATTTTTAGACGATTTATAGCATTAAATTAAGATCTTTAATTACTTTAATTTTGCTAAAAATCTTAGATTAATCTTAAAAAAAAACTACGATTAATTATTAAATAAAGATCGATTTAAGATCGAATTCGATACGTTTAAAGCGGCGATTTGCAGAGATTAACGAGGTATTTGCTGAGCGTTTTGCTGCGAATTCGAATACGCATTTTAATTATTAAATTAACGAGGAAATAACTAAGTTAATTAAGCGTTTTAACTCTTATATTAATTATTAAGTTAACGAAAAGGCTATTAAAAGTAAGGCCGCTAATATTAATTATTAGAATCTGCACTTTACTGAGGCCGAAATAATTAAAAAGATTGCTATTATAAACGAGGTTAATATTAATTAGAAATACTTTTATTGCTATTACTCTAATTTTAAGAAGAACGATTCTAAAAAGATCTTATAGAAAATCTATATATTCTCGAATCATATCTATTTATAAAAATTCATTAATTATACTTAAGATTATTCATCTTCTTAAGAAAATTATGCAAAGTAATTCGATTCTTTAATCTTCTTAAGTTACGTCTTAGCTTAATATTTAAATTATTATAAATTATATTAAGCTAATTTTTAATATTAATTAAATTAATATTCTTTAAAGTATATAAGATCTTTTATATATACTCTCGAGACTCTCTTTTATTAATAATATTTCTTAAAATATATCTCTTCTTTAATAACGAATTAATTATTATATTAATAAATACTTTAAATCGTTCGATTAATATTCTCATTCACTTATTTAATCTATTTTCGAGCTTTATAAAACGCTTATTATTATTAAAAAGCTTATTTAATTATTACTTTAAAGTAGATTCTAAAATAAGTCTAGAAATTCGTACGAATAAGCTTATTACTCTTAATACTAGCTACGTCACGAGTATACTTTAGAAATAAATATATATTTCGAAAGTAAGTCTCTTTTAATATATATTTTATTAAAGAAACATCGAAAGCCATCGACTTATCCTTATATATCGAATTAAAAAATCTTATATTATTAGCATTTTATCTACTAGCTAATGTAGTTTCTATGATATTAACGCTATTCTATTCTAGCGGTCCTCACTCATTAGGCGGTTTAGATACGCTACGTAGAAGACCTTATAAAGCAGTTTATTGTTGCTGTAAAAAGTCTATATTCTATTAATTAATATCGTTATTTTTAGCTATATTGAAGTTATTTAAAGTATCTCTAAAAGTAGAATTTATACTTTAATTTAAAGAAGAATTCGAATTAGAATTAATAGAGTTCTAGTTAATAACGAGAGGATTTTTAATAGAATTTTTAAAGATAAAGAACGAGATATATCGTCAATAGAAGAAGATTCTCTTAATCTTCTTAATAATTAAATATTAGTCTTAAATCTAATTAGAATAGCTCTAAAAATTAATTAATTAAGTGCTTAGCTAGTAGATTAGTTTAATATCTCAATAGATATAGAACGAGCTCTTTTACGTGCGTCACGGGCTAATAAAGTTACTTCTTTTACGATCTCTAAAGGCCTGAAATTAATTCTAATAATATCGAAAATAAATTATTTGATATCGTCGAAGATGAGACTAATAAAGATGTGCTCGAAGTGTAGAAATTCGTTTATTTGAAAGATTAAAATAACAATATCTCGAGAGATAGAATTTAGAGCTAACGGAGTTAGAATAATAGTAGTCTTCTTGATAACGAAGAGATAGTATTATATTAATAAGAAAGGTTTTTCATTAATATAAAGTATATATAATTAAATAGTGTAATATTTTCTTTCTTTTATAGTAAAGATAGTGAGATAAGTAGTCAAAAGGGGCGGCAGTTATCTATAATAGCAGCTATATAGTGATGCAGTAATAATAAGTGAGCTATAGCGATGATAGTAATAACAGGGAGTGTGAGGGAGCTAAGTTTAATGATTTTTTGACGAACTTAGTGAGATTCCGATCGTTCGGGTAAGAATTTCGATGATTTTAAATGCGGATCTTATTAGATAGAATATAGTTCTCCGCGGAGAAGGGTTATTTCAACGAATACTTTGATTAAGTAATAATAAAGCAATGATGGAGAATCTCCTGGAATAGCTAATGATAGCTATTTGGGCGTTGCTACCATACTATAATAGCAATGGAATGTATAGTTAGTGTGTCTAATTCTTGATTATTCTAAGTTGGAAAAATCTATCTAAGTTAGTTAGCCAGCCAAGCACTTGCCTTAGTCGATTTATCGATTGGCTTGGCAAGTGCGTTTTCGTGACATCTTTTGATTTAATTTCATTAGAAGATAAGCTTAAGACTATCTCGAACTTATAATATTTTAGCACTTTAAGAGAATTCGAATACTACTTAAGATTAATTAGCTATTTGCGTTAATACGTTTATTTCTACGTATAATTAATATAGTTCTTATAGAATCTTAAAATACTACTTCTTAAGAAAGTATCGAACTTTAAATATTAGCGAAAATAATATTCTTTTAGAATAAAGCTATCTATAGCGTTAAAGAAGTAATTAACTTCTTTTTAGCTTCTTTAAGAAGCGCTATCTTAATTAACGATTCTAATATATTTTAATAATACTTGAATTTTATAAATTAATTTAAATATCTTAAAAAAGCTTAATTTTAAGGCGATAGTCTTTTATATTAAATTAAATATATATAAAAATAAAGATAAATGATTTTCTCGTATAGAAACGAAGTCTATTCTTTTTCTATTAAGACTTCTAACTATAGTAGAAAGAAATTATTAGTCTACGGAGTTAGAGATTACTAATCTTATGTAATATCTAAAGAAAATAAGATATATAATCGAATCTATAAAGTATTCTATAAGAATATAGATTAACTATTTTATTATTATTAATATTATAAAGCAAAATTCGATTATTTCAATCACATTAATAATGCGAATAAATATTCGCTTGATTCGAGCTACTTAATTCTTAAGATAGTTTAATCTAGTAATCTCTCACAAATCTAATAAAGAACATATTATGTCTAATGCTTTATTAAGGCTTATAAGTCTAAATTAGAATAATTCGCTATCTTATTATTATTCGAAGTTGAATACTCTCTATATTTTTATCGCAAGTTTAAAAAAAATAAGTACTTTATTTTATAAGAAATGCATTTAAGACTATCAATAAGATGATTATTAAAAAAGAATTTCTATATAGCTCGATATTAATAATAGTCTAACTAGCGAGGACGTAGCTTCTTTGCCTTTCGTGCGGGGAAAGTATCTCTTTACTACTAATACTAATTCTTATTTTTCGTTTTAACCGAAAGAGAATTAATAGTAAGAAAAGCTAGAGTAGTAAATTTGATCGAAAGAGAATTAATAGTAAGAGCAGCAAAGTCTCTAGCGAGATCTTATCTTTCATATTAATAAGATTACTAGTTAATAACGATTTTATATTCTCTCTTTGCTAATAAAAGATATTCTTGCTTTAATATATAAAGAAGAATATTCTAACTTTTAGAGATACTATTAAATCGTTACTTTATTCTAATATATTTATAGAATTATAAAGCACTTATAAGACTTTATTTAATATTATTTAGAGTGTTTAATTCTATAGATAAGAAGGCACGTATCTTACGATAGCTTATAGTTAATCTTATCTTCGTCCGTGTCTTTTCACACTCTAATTTTTAATTTTATTTTAATATTATCTCTATTAAATTATAAGTTAAATTATATTATATTTATTACTTATAATTTTATAAAAGTTATTTAATTAATTTCTAATAAGTTAATCTAAAAAATATTTAATTAAATAAAAGCGCTTTTAAATCGATTTAATATTGTTAATTAAGAAATTCTAAAAGCCATTATTAGCGATCGAGATAGAAATTTTTCTTCGAAGCTTTAAAAATCGCTTTTTAAACTATTAAAGATTTCTTTATTTTATTTAATAGTCTATTATTCGTAGATTAATAATATAAGCGAACGCATTAATTAAACTACTAAGATAGCTTTAAGATACTTCGTATATACTCTTAATAGATCTTCTCTATAGCCGAAGGTTCTATTATAGATATAGATCTTTTTAAATAACTTCGTCTCTTCTAAGATTATATCGAGCGAAGTAATCTACGATTTTTTTTAAAAAAGATCTTTAAATTTACTTTATTTATTAATTTTACTTAAATATTCAATAAATTTTATTATAATAGAAGATATTAATTAATATTTCTTAGAGTGAGAGAATAAGTATTTCTTCGACTATATAAAGATTATAAGATTTTCTCTATTCTTAATATTATCAATAAGCTATTATAATAATATATCGATTTTTTTCAAGTAATAAATAAAGTAGATAAATTTATCTATAGATTTATTATTTCTATAGAATAAAGAATTTATGTCGTCTTTACAATAGTACAATTAAAGCCTTATTCTACGTTATAGAACGATCTTTTTTAGCGCCCTCGGCCTTAACATATCTTATTTATTTCTATTAATAATAATAACACTATTAATTTAGAAATCGAACGACTTTTTAATAAACGAATTATTAAGAAGAGACGTAATTTAACTATAAAATATCTAATAAGATAAAAGAAATATAATCTTAAATATAATCAGTGATATAATATTAAGGATCTTAATAATGTTTCTAAGTTAATGAAGAAATATGAGGAGGAAGTAGCTAGAATTCGACTTACTTCTTCGTCTTTTCAGTCAAACTTGCCCGTAAAAAGAAAAAATCGTCTTAAAAAGCATAATATCGCTACTTTATTAATGCCTTTGTGAACTAAATAACACTCATACTATATTTACTTATCTTATCGCTATATTTAAACGTTTAACGAGTATTATCGATTAAAAAATAATTTCCCTCTACTCGATAATGTTTATATAAGACTATTATTATTAATTTACTACTCGATGTATTAACTAATATTCTAATTATATAGTTTAATCGTCGAAAAGATCTTATTGTTACTATCGAAAAGACCTCACTATTAATAACTTCTCGTTAATTTTAATATACTATTATTAACGAATTCGCTTAATTAATAAGATTTTTCTATATACTTCAATATATATAACTTCAATATGTATATAACAGTAAGCGAGATCACTCGCTTTTTCTTCTATTTCGATAGATATTGTCACGAAACGCACTTGCCAAGCCTATTAAGAAATCGGCTAAGGCAAGTGCTTGGCTAGCTGCTTGGCTGGCTGACTTAGATTTTTCCAACTTAGAATAATCAAGACTTACACACCCAACTAACCATACACCCCTTTGCTATTACACTAATAATAGCTATAATTAATATTAATCTCGTTTTTAATAACTATAATAATAAGTATTAAACTCTAATTAATAATTATATTATAACGATTATTAATATTAGTAATCTTATTATACTTAATTATCTTAATTTTTATTTCGTATCTTTTAAAGTTCTTATTCGTCGCGAGATACTTATTCTACTTATTATTCTTAAAACGAACTATTATCTTTATTGTCTTAATAATTTCGTTTATAAATAGCGATAGAGCTTATAAACGCGTTGAATTCTTCTTAAATATAGTAATAATCTTAACTCTATCGATAGTCATATCGATCTATCTATAGTAATTGAAATAATTAATTATTTTAGTCTTATGAAAATAAGTACTTAATATATTCTTAACTCGTTTATTTTAAAGACGAGAATAAAAAGAATAAGATAGATATTCCCGAGATCGATAATTAGACTCTAAATAGTCTTCTCGAAGATTAGAAGAAATTACTCTATTAATTAAATAATTACTAATAATTAAACGAGAAATCTTAAAAAGATTATATTAACGCTTACTTATTATATAAAAGAAGTTTATTTATTATTATTACGATTCGTTTATTATTTTAATAATAAGCTTTATTAATATATATATATATTTAACGTAATAAAAAAAAAAGAGTCGACGACGTTTTAAATAGCGTTACGTAGCGTTAATAATCTATAAAAGCGCCCGATTTTAACGACGTAATTATTCGCTATTATAGAGAAAGAATATAGATTTCATGCTTAAAAATACGTTATAATACGTGCGATCATTAAAGGGAAATCGAACTTTATTATATTATATCTATTTTAAATAAAGTATAATATCTCTTTAAATATTTAATTATAAAGATTCTTTATATTTAGAAATTTATTATTATACGCGAGATTAAAAGTATTTGATATTTTAGCTTCGAGTATATAAAGCTTAATATCTTTCTAAAAGAAGAAGCGATAAAGACGCTCGCTATAATTAAAATTAATCGAGATATTTATTTAATTAAGAAGTTAAGTATTAAAATAATAATTAATATAAATATTCTTAACTTAAAAAAAGCGATAATAAATTGATTAGCGAAGCGTCTTCGACTAAATAAGAATACATCGTATTTCTTAATAATGAAATTCTTAAAAAAGTAAAAAAAAAAAATATAAGTTATTAAGCAAATTACTAAAAGTTATGTAAGATTATAAATATTTATTAAATTTAAAAAGATCTTATTTAAGAATCGTGATTATTTATTTAAATTATAAATTTTATTAATATATCTTAACGTCGAGATATTTATAATATAAGTTCGAAGTACGTTATTATTTGTAATTATTATTTCTCGATAGATAAAGTTAAAAAAGATTCTCGAATATAAAGAGAAAGAATATTTTCTTGCTACTTTATTTAAGATAACATTGATCGTACGATCGTCTTAAAAAAGAATTATTATTATTATTGTTATTCTCGTCGTAGTAGAAGTAATAAAAGCGTCTATACTTTTATTAATCGAGTATATTATAGTTAATAACGTTATTATTTATTATTAACTTAAGCGTCTTATTAAATAAATACTATTTAGAAGATAATCGAGTCTTATTTATTAATATTTCGCGATTTTAATAAAGTAATAAATATATTAGAGAAGAAATAAATATCGATTAAGACGTTATTTAATATTAAATTAAAGTTTATAAAGATTTACTCTATAGAATAAAAAGATAGATAGCTTATAAATAAAAAGTTTAATAGATTATATAAGGAAAAAACAAGGTTAAACGAGTAAGTCAATATTATATAACTATTTAATATTCATAATATAAAGAACTATTTATTTCTATATAAAACGTCTACTTATAAGAAACAAGTAATTATTAATATTCGCGAATAAAATAAGATTACGAAATCTAATTCTTATTTAATATTACTATAAGCGTATATTACTATATTAATATAAGATTATAAATATATTAATCTTATAAATAAAGCGAATTTTCTTTATTAACAACTAATACGCTATAAGAATCGCTATAAGCTTATTATAATTATTTATCGCGAAAGCGAGTAATAAAATATAATTATTATAAAATTTAAGAATAGTCTAATATACGTATAGCGATAAATTAATAAGCTTTTTAGAGATTTTCGTAGTTTCGTTAAAGCTTATATTAATAATATTATAATTTTTAATAACATTCTAAAAATGTATTTAGATTATCTATAATAAGTCTTCGTCTTCTTCGAAAAGTATAATATCGCTATTAAGTTATCTAAGATCTTCTTAAGATATTTATTAATAATATTATTAAAATAAAAGATAAATAATCTAAGACTAAGTATTATAGAAGAAAAACTTATAATTATTATTAAGCTTAGCTTTTTTATTATCTTAAAAGATTTAAAAATATATCTAAAAATAATTAATTAATTTAAAAATTATATTTCTTATTATACGTAAATAATATAATCGCTTTAATTAAATTTTTTTTAAATACTATATAACGTTTCTATTAAGAGTAAAGCTCGAAAGATATTTAATAAAGAAAGTTATCTCGATATTTTTATTAAGAAAAAGATTTATACTTTTAGAAGATTATAAAAAGCTTTTAAAGAATTAATATTTTTTATTTATTATAATTTTAGTCGATAACTATACGTAGTTATTAACGCTTCTAAATAGAACTTTAATATAATTATTTATTATATTAAAAATAATAAGATAATCTTTAGTAAAGAAAATATCGAGTCTATTATATTTCTTAATAAAATACTAATTCTTCTCGAATTTTTCTATTAATCTATAAAATTAAAGATAATAAAATTAATATAATGAATACGAAGAATTAAATATCTTATTGTAACTTAGCATATCGACGCAACGTTGAATAAATCTTAAGTAATAATATATACGAATTAATCGATAATGATCTTTATAATTAAACAAATTACAATAATCTTTATTAATATTAATAAACTTAACTTACGATTAGTAAGAGCTTTTATATATTTATTTTAATTTAATCTCGATATATAATATAAATTTAAAAAGCTTTATATTATTTTACATATTCTTTCTCGATAAAAGATAGAGAATATAAAAATATTTTAAATAAATAATATATTAAATAGCTTAATATTCGACGACTTTGAAATAATATATTATATAATCTTAATAAAAATATTAAACGACTTTAAGTTTAGATTGAAGCGAAGCTATATTAATAATAAGCGCTAAGCTAAAAATCTTAAGATTTTAAAGCTTATTTAATTTATTATTAATAAATAGAATATAAAATAATAATTTAAACTTCGTAACGAGTTTATTTATTTTACGAACGAGATTAATAATAAATATTAATTATATATTTCTAAGATTCTTTATAAAAAAGTCTTCGAGTTAATATATAATTATTATAATTTTAGTAAATTTTATTATACGTATAATCGTATCGCGAGCTTCTTATATCTATAAGAGCTATCTCGACGGCTATAGAAATATATTTATTATTATTCGAAATACTAAATTAATTATACGAAGCGATATTCGTTATACGAATCGCTACGCTTAATCGCTTCTTTATCGATATTTTTTTATATAATAGAAATAAATTTTATTATCGCTCTATCGCCCACGCGAAGAAAAGTTTATAATATAATTCTTATTATTATATATAAGTTTAATAAGAAGCTATTAATTATTTTAAAAAGGAATACTTAAAGCATTATAGAGTAAATCGATATTTTTCTTACTTCTATAATAAGATACGATTAAGAAGTATATTGAATAATTATCTTCGATTAAGATAATAAGTTTAAATTAAATTTCTAAAAGATATTACTTATTAAATTAAATATTAAAATATTAATTATTATAATACATTATTTTTAAATAAACGAATAATTAGAATAAATTAATTAAACGATAAAGATCGCTCTACGCTATTACTTAATTACAAATTTAAATAAAAACTTTATTACTATTTTATTCTATATATAAATCACTCTAAAAACTTATATAATACTTTTATCGACGCGACGTTAAACGAAATTATATATAAATTTCGTATTAATAACGCTCTAGAATTATTAGTCAATCTTTCTTTAAAAAACTTCTCTTAGCTTCGAATAATAAGACGAGAAGAGATTAAGAAGTTTATCGCTTAGATCAACGTAATAATAAAATATTATTATAATACGCGTTATATTAATCTTACGGTGAAAAAGAATATATATCTACGCTTATATAATAATTACTTCGTACTCGAGCTATTTAATAGAAAACTATCTATTTAATATATCAAATCTTTCATTATTAAACGCCGAGTAAATTATCTCGCGTATAAACTAAAAATATCGTCTATTATAAAAATATATTTAATCGTATTAATAATATAATTAAAGTCTTATTCGAATAAGAAAGATCTCTTTAATAGAACTCGTAATTATAAATTATTACTTATTCTAATAGAAAGCTAAGAGAAAGCTAACAAATAAATTATCGATAGATTACTTAATAAGAAAATAATTCGAGAAAAGATATATTATTTAATAAAATAAAGCGATTAAGAAGAGTAATATAATATATAATATTTTATTAATAATCTTTAAGACGCTTTAAAAAAGATCGAGAAATTTAAAAAGAATATTCTTAATATTACGAGACTATAACGTACTTATCAAGATTATATATCGGCGAATACTATATCGTCTATAGTTATCTAGATAAATTTTATTACTTTATTATTAATAGAATAAAAATAAGAGAGTTCTCGAAACGACGTAAGAATCGATCAAATCTAAATTAGAGCTTAATATATCCGCGACTTTCGTGATAGTAATTAACTCTAACGCTATCGCTTCGTCGCTTTATCGTAGTATTAGATTATAATTGAATTAGCTAATAAGATATCGTTAAGCTAAACGATAAAAAAAGCGAAAGTAGCTTTATTATTATTTAGAATTTACTAATCTTACTTAATATAATCCTCACGTAACTTAGCCTCGATTCTTATAACTTATCTTATTTCTTATAACTTTTACCTTTATTAATTTTTATATTCTCTTATTTAAATCTTACTTTCTTTAAATTATTTAAGCTAGTTCGTCTTAAATATTATTAAATTTCGCACGCTGAACGTTACAATCAAGCTTAAATTAAGAATACTTTAATATATCTTTTATATTAATTAACTTTAGAAATAAAAGCGATAATAAGTATATAAATAATCTTTAAGAGAGAATTAATAGATAATTTATTATAATCGTATTTTTAGAAATAAAATTTATATCTAATAGACGCTAGTGATAAGAATTATCTTAAAACGAATAATATTATTAAAATGAGCTCGTTATTACTATAAAATTATTTAAAGATTATAGATCGCTCTATTTCTCGAAAAGAATAGATTTAAATAATACGTAAATAGCTAAGATTGCGAAAATAAGCGACGCGAAAAGAGCGAGGTTATATCTTATTATATTCTCTACGAAAAACTTACGTATTAATTATATTAATAAAGATTAGATAAAGAAGATAAGAAGCGATTAAAATAATCTATTACGTTATTAAATAATTTTCGAAATCTATTAAATTTATAAAAATAAAGAAGCGACGAAGAAATTTCTATTAATTCTAATAAATCTTAAGATATATAGATATAAAAATTACGAATTAAGATTAAATTTACTACACGAAAATTAGATCTTAAAATATAACTTCGTCGCGATAACGAAAAAAGCATAGACTATATACGATAGACTCGAATTTAAGAAAATAGATATAGTCTTTAGCTTAATAACTATATAGATACTAAATAAAATTACTACTATCTTAAAGCGTTAGCTCAATACGAAGATCGAGACGATCTCTAACCGCGTCTTATTTAACGCACGACGCTCTCTATTCGAATATTATTTCGACGCGAAGATTAGAATAAGTTATAAAACTCTATATAATATTAGATTCTCTTTATTTAAATCTCGATCTATTAATAATATAAGCGAGTCACACGCTAGCACTAGATAGAGAGCGCGGATCTTCAAAGACGGATTCGCTATCTCTTTTAGAGAAAGTTCTACTTTTTTTCTCGATAAGCCAAATTCGCCTTCGTAGATAAATAAACTTATAATTAACTAGAAACCGTAGAACAAATATAACACTCTTTAAGATAGTATCGTTAATAACTTTATCTTTCTAAGTCTAGAAGAACTTAATTCGTTACGATAGTAATTTACTACGAAAATAGAATTATTATAATTAATAGCGCTTCGAGCGTAATTAATTACTATATAAGTCGAACTCGAGAAAATTAAAAAGTAATTAAATATAATATAAAATAATTTAAAGATAATAATCGAGAATCTATTTAAGATAGAGAATAAAATTATCTTTCTTACTATATACGTTAAAGATCTACGCTAAGTTATAAAGTAATTTATAGAAAAGCTATAGCGTATAATTAGATTAATTTTTTAATTTATAAGTTTAATATAATTTAAAAATCTAATTAAAAAGAATAAGAATAGATATACTAAAGTTCTTTAATTCGCTATTATACTATTAACGAACATTAAGTATATCTTATAAAAGAATAATAATATCGCGATAAAGCTACGCTCGTATCTTCTAGCTTTAATAAAGCGACTTTTTAATAATAATAATAATTTTTAGAAATAAAAGATCTCTTAAAGCAATAATCGAGCTAAACTATAGAAAAAAGAAAATATTAAGTTTAACGATACCGGGAAACTCGATACGAATTATTAATTATTCGACTCGTTAAATCTTAGTAGCGATAACAATATTAATTTATTTATTTTCTTATCGTAAAAACGATTAGCGTTAGTATTTACTTGATTAATACTTGTATCTATTATATTATTACTAGACGTACTTAAGTTTAAGTTTTCCAAATTCCGAGTAATAATTAAACTACTATTCGATAATCGTATTAGTTCTCGAGTTATACGTTATTATATAAATTATTAAATTAACGTTTTATAAAATACGTTATAAATAATAGAAGATATTAAGTACAGTGTTTAATTTATATTAGGAAAGAGTATAATTAAGTTTAATATAAATCTAAAAAACTTTCGTTAATTAGCGAAGGCGCTAGATTTTTTCCGTTACCCGGTAGACTATTACGAATAGTATCTATCTAATGCTAATAACGAACTAGTACCTATCTCGGTCATGACTAGTATCTATCTCGATTAGAGCAAGTAGTATTTAGATAGTAGTTTTCGTTAGAGGAATTAATTATCTTTTCATTTAACTTTTGAATACTTAATAGTTTACGAAAATAGTTTTTAAGCGTATATCGATTAGTTTATTAATATCCTACGAGAATTTAAAAATAAACTGCATAAAAATCTCTTTATTATCGATAAAAATTAAAAAATATATTATTTTTATAAAGAATTAGACTCTTAGTATAACTTATATTTAAGTACTATAATTAAAATTATAATATCTAAAATAAGAAAAATAAGATTAAGTACTTATTAAACTATATAATTACTCGCTTTCTTAATATAGTAATTAATTCTACGAGTTCTATCTTAAAATTATAGATATAATACGCTATCGATTATCGTCGTCGACGCTCTCGATTATATAAATTAGAATATTATCGTATTTATCTCCCTCGAAGTTAATATTATAAAGTATAAAATTTAAAAAGATATTATCTTAATTAACTCTCGCACGTCTATTTAAATTATTAAGTACTATATTATTTATAAAAAGAATTTTTACTTTAACGCTAAGTATAATTATAAGCGCTTACGCGAAGATAATAATTAGAGCGAAAGAGATAATTATAATAATTGTAATAATCGCGATAATCGCGATAATTATAATAATTATAATAATCGAGAAAATAATAATAATAAGTTTAAAGAGAATAAAAATAAGAATAAGAATAAGAATAAGAATAAGAATTAATCTCTTAGCGCTAAAGTCGCTATAGCGACTATTTAATTAAAGATCGCTCGCTATTTTATCGCGTATATCTTAAGCACTTATAATCTTATCGTCGACTTTAAAGTCTTATATAAAAAGTTTTATAAGTCTATAATATCTACGTCTGTCGATAGAGCGTAAGTTACTATTTTTTTCACGATAATAATTATATCTTTACTTTAAATTTGTAATTACGTCTACACTTAATATTTAACTTATAATTTCTTAATATTTATTATCTTCGAGCTCTTTAAATTGTCTTACTCGATATATAAACTTATCGATAATCTAATATTTATTAACTTCGATAATATTAATCTAAAATATAAGATGAATAGTATTAAATATATATAAACTCTTTCAGGTATATAATTAATATCGAGTAATAGTTATAATTTTATTTTTAAGAAATAGTTAAAAAAATAAGACTACTTTCTCTCTTTTATTTCGAGCGATTTCTCTATTAATAATAAGTAAATCTTTTTTAAACATATATAAAATTATCTTTATACTTTAAATACTTAGAAGAAAATATTTCTAATATTAATAGTCGTTAATAGAAATATTTCTATTTATAATAAGTTCTTAACTAAGTCTAACTCAACGTCTTCGAAAGCTCTATTCGAAGCGTTACGAATATAATATTTACGTTATAATTATTTAAATATTTAAAATCTTAAGGAACTCGCTAAGATATATATTAGAATAAATCTTTCGATCTTATTATCGAGCGATATCTACGAGCTATACTTTATAGTTAATATAAAATATATATTATATAAATGATATATTAAGTCTAATAAGCACGAAAAGGACTTAATTTATAATAATTTTTATATGTTTCTTCGAGCTCTTATATAACGATTATTAATTTATAATAATCTTTCTTTGCGATAAAACTTTACGCTCTATAGTCTATGTCTTATTAAATAAATTTAATAAAATAGTTCTTACGATCTTTAAAATATTTCTTAATAATATAAAATACGATAATTATTAATATATATATCTATGATTCGATTGCGAAATAGAATTTGATAACTATAAGATAAAAGTCTTTTATATATCTAAAGATATTATTTAAGAGAAAATTACTCTCCATAACTCTTAAATAAATAGTAAATCTAAGCGTCTCGATATTATTATTTAACGTAAGATTAGCGTAATATTTAAAGAGAGCGATCTTTTATAAAAATATGAATCGAAATTCGTTTGAATTATTAGTATTCTATAAAATATTTAATCGATTATAAAACGCGATATTATCTCTTACGAGATATATATTAGATCTCTATTTAATATATTATATCTTCGTATTATTAAATAGACTAAATTTTATTAAGTCGTTCTTCGAAATAATATTTAAAAGAAGTATTAGAATCGCGTTATTAAGAATTAGCTATTAAGCTATAAAGATAAATTCTATTATATTTTTATATCTAATAATAAAGTTAAGATTATCGTAAATATTAAATAAATTAATAATGTTTTTTTTTTAAATTTATCTTTTTTTAACTTAATAATGAAGTCGTTATTAATATTAAGATTATTAATTATTACTATAAACGAAGAATAATAGAGAATTAAGAATAATCTTCGTTCTTTATCGTAGTTCTAGAAAAGAAGCGTTAAAAATAAAGACTTATAATTATCGCTAAAGAAGAAATTATTAAAAAAAAGTCTTATCTATTATAGTCTCGTCGATTATTATATAAGCAATTAACTCGAAGCTAGTAAAAGAATTATTTAAGATAGCTAGCGATAATATTAAAATAAATAAAATAAATAAAATAAATAAAATAAATAAAATAAATAAAATAAATAAAATAAATAAAATAAATAAAATAAATAAAA
>JANQBS010000464.1:0-20695 GCA_033085395.1 Xanthoparmelia taractica | reverse complement strand
CATTATCATCATTGACGTCATTGTCAAAATCATCGTTCTCGAATCGAATCTCCTTTTTGAGAAATTTCCTAGCAATTTCAATAGCGAGATGTCGATATTGACTAGGGTTGATGACTAATCTAAGTCCAATCTCGGTCTCTCGTCTGAAAATACGTCGAAAATTATTCGAAATAAGTCTTATAGCTCTAGACTTATTGAGAGATATCTTTTGAAAGAGATATTTGGAAAAAAATCGACTTGAAGTTTAATCCTCGTAGATCCTTTGGATAAATAAGACTATTAGCTATAAATAATAGACTAATAGTTCTCCAATTTCTCGTGAGAGATAGCGATAAGTGATCTTGATGGTTTCGGAGATCGAATAGCCCTTATAATAATAAGTGACGAAATAAATAAGACTATTTTCGTGGAAGATATTTCGTAGACCACTCTTAATCGAATTGCTATATTAAAGACTCAATATTTCGAGTCCTCTAGCTAGTTAACCACCTGAGATATGAAGAAAAATAAGTAATTTCTCTAGGAATAGTGTTATTAAGTCGAAATAATATTCCAATCTTTTTCGATTTCCATTAAACTCGGGCCCAGGGACTGCAAATCGACGGAGAAGATTATAATGTTCACCGCTACGATTAATAAGCCATTTTTCAGGCGTTATTTGATCTAGATTTAATAGGGTATTCGATAGAGAGTTATTGAGAAAGTTGAAAAAAGAGTTATTATCGAGTGGATTTTCCCGAATTTTCTCCCAGGGGATTGATGAAATATGACGTGATTTTCGAGGTTATTGAATAGTATTTTATCGAATAGAATAGTACGTGTCGAATGTACTAGATTATGAAGAAAGCCACGAAAAGTCGACATCGAAAAAGATATTCTAGAGTAGAATATTGTTTCGTGATCCCAATCGATCTGGCCCATAGAAGTCGAGTCCCGAGCGATATTTAGACCATATCCTCGTAGATCTAAGATATATTGAATAGAGCTATAAGATCCACGAATCATAAATCGATTAACGAGACTTATTAATCGATTTAGTAGTTTTTAATCGTTGAACAATTCGACTTCTTCGAGGCCTGAGTTATTTGAATCGTTCTCCGAATCATTCTCCGAGTCGTTCTCCGTAGGAATAGGCCTGTCAAGTGACTTATAGGCGTATCGAATAACGAAAAATTGAGATATCTTTAATATCGACGAGAGTTTCGATGGGAATGAATCAACACCATGCCACCCATTCTCTTTGACCCCTAATAGAGCTAGCCCTATAAGAAATGAACATTTATTCTCATGAGTATCCACTTGTTGATCAATTAATAATATACAAAAATTCAATAAGAATTTTTGAAGTCGGGGAAGTTCGTAGAAAGTCGAGTCTTTTCTACCTCGAATCCTAGATTGTGAATTATGGCTAGGGCTATCTAAGTCATCATTAATCTCAGATGTATTCTTATTATCGATATCAATGTTATTGAAGGAAGATTAATAATTCGTAGATCGTTGATAGTCTGGAATAGAACTTTCGTAGTCTTTCCAACTATCAAATCGAGATAGTAGTCGATAGAGTTGATTGAACGTTCGTTTTTGAGTATCAGTGAATTGATATATTGGCCCACTAGTCCCAATTAGATCTAGATCTTCTTGGGTTCGAAGGAAAAAGACGAGAATTTGTTTCCACGGCTTGGAATATTCAGATATTCGACTAATATCTTGATATTAACGTAGTGGTTTTCCTCGATATTGGCCTTTCTCCATTCGAACAGCCTCGAATCGTCCAAAGCATCCTATAGTCTCAATGATTGATTGACTATATTGAGCGAGAAGATCGAAAGAACTTCAAAGAATTCTCAAAATCAGCGAATTAGGGTCCGAGACTAGGCCTATTAGAGTAGATCTATTAAATCCATCTAATATATCGAGCCAGCCGGTTCGTTCTAGCCATGGACTAAGGTCGTCATAGTGGCCTTTCGTGATTTTTTAAATTTAAGAAATTCGAGAACTTTGAAAGTTCGTGTCCACTCGAGCCCAGTATCTCTGTAGATATTAAGGGACTATAATATAGTTATTTAGTGACTATTTTTATTATAACATAAGATAAAAGTGAGTATATACCTTGGGAAATAGGTCTAGTAAGATCTGATCTCTCGGGTCCAGTCCGGGTTCTCTCCAGTTGTCTAGGTCCTATATAATAACTAATAAATAGAATACTTAGTATAGAAGAAGATAATAAAGAGATTTTATAATAATGAGTATAAGAAATAAGATATATACCTTGGGGAATAGATCTAGTACTATTAGATCTTTCGAGTCTAGTTTGGGTTCTATTTAGTTGTCTAGATCCTACTAAATAATTAATAAATAGAATATATATCATAAATAGAAGATAATAAAAAGAAACTAATAATAATAAGTATAAGAAAGTAGATATATACCTTGGGAAATAGATTCGAGTTGACTAGCTCTCGAGTCTCGAGATCTCTTTCGATTTCTAGAGTCTATACTATAGTTAATATAAAAACTTCTATAATAATAATAACGATAGATATATTATATATTATTAAGAAAGGAGATATATATCTTGAGGAGAAGATTCGAGTATATTTCAAGATCTCTTTCGATTTTGAGAGTCTATAATAGAATTAGAAGCTATCTTTAAAATAAAATAGAGATAGAGTTAGGATTAAAATCGAAAAAATGCTAATAATATAATAAAAAGAGAATCTATACCTTGAGAAATAGATCTTAATCTATTAGGATCGTTATTCTCGTCTAAAGAAGAATTCGAAGAACTCTCTCGAGAAGTTTCAACTCTAGGTCTCGTATGGATTCTAATAGGGCTAGCCCTAATAGAATTAACCCTAAAATACTCGGCTTCAGGATCGAATTGAAAGAATCGTTGACATGAGACGTTAATATCCCAGGGATCTTTTTCGAATTTTTTTTTTTATTATCAGTCTTGCGAGGATTCTCTCAATTATGAACGTCTTTTAGATGTTTCTTAATAGGAGAAATAGAACGTGAAACATAAGAATAATAAGAGCACGCTAATCCGTCTGAATAAATAGCTAGTTTAGAAAGAGGATTAATATTATAGATACTCTCGATAAATCTTTCGACTCTAGACTTGATCTCTTGATGACTATTGACTAGACCATTAATATGAGATATATCGATCTCAATTTGATTCCGAATATGAGGTTTGAGTCTATGGGGTAGACCCGAGAAATGTGAATTGATTCGAGATGGAATTAGAGCGAATTTACACTTTTTGCAGATCAATAGATCAGTCTCTTGATGAACGATAACGTAATTCATTTAGGGTGAAAGAGAATATCCGATATAGTGGATTAGATTATATCGAGTATAGATGTGTTAATTGTTGAAGAATTATTAAGAAAGAAAGAAGAAGAGATATACGAAAAGATTGAAACGCGGCTAATTCGTTAGTCGTAAAGTAGATACCGAGGTTCGGAGTTTATGAGATAGATCGGACTTAGCGAGCCTTGTTAAAATTCTAATTTATATGATTACTATCTCTAAGTCTTAAGAATTTAACTTAATACTAACTAGCTCAATTCTAGTCCGATTTAGGAAATTCCAAAATCCTATAAATAAAAATAAAGTAAATAATTAACTTTTTTTTATAGATTTGAATTATATTTAATATCTACATGTCTAAATTTAACTCGCAACTAACTCTAAATCGTAGAATTTCCATCTAATACTAACTAGCTTAAATCTAGTCCGATTTAAAAAATTCGAAATTTCTATTATTAATATAAGTCTAAATAACTAGCTTTTTTGTGTAGATCTATATTGTATTACATATATAGCCCGAGGAATAGAATGGGGCTTCGTGCCAAGACCTCTTCGGGAGTACCCGCACCCTGGTCTTGGCACGTTTTTTGAATTTATTTGAATAATTTATAACTTTATATTCTATTTACCGATCTTAGTCAGCTAAACACCAAAATTTAGCCCAGAGCGAGGTCTATAAAATGTACTCTTTAGAAAAAATTTTTTCAGGATTCGTACCTAAAACCATTTGAATTTAAAAGTTAAATAGTTTTAGGTCGATTTTTAGTAGCCTGGAGATGGTTTTAACTTAAAGTTATTTGACTCTAGTAGATAGATAGCGATAAGCATTAGACTTTATCTTTTCTCTTATTAAAGTTTTAATTACGTATTTTATTATTTATAATATAATTTAATTATTTATATAAATTCTTATAATATTTTATTTATTTATAATTAAAGTATTAAATCTTAAAAAGAGATCTTCTATACTTAATATTAAAGTCGTTATCTTCGAGTTTAATTCGCGTAAACTTTTAAACTTATAACGTCGAAGAGAATAAACTCTTCTTTTAATTCTTTTAATTCTTAATATATTATCTCTTAGACTTTATATATTATTAATTATTATTCTTCTAATTATTTATTTTATTATTAATACGAGTCTTATCTAAAGTAAATAATTCTTTTATTCTTTATATTCTTTATTCTATATTCTAATACTACTATAATAATACGATATAAATAATAGATTAAGTTATTTTCTTTATTATTTTTAGAGAAATTTCCTCTATTACTTTATCTTATAGAATTTTTATAAATTTTATATCGATTATATAACGATCTTACTATGATTATAGCGTAATAAGATAATTATTAAAGCTTATAATTAATTACGAGTCTCTTATAATCGCTTTAATTAATTAACGACTTATATTTTAAAACTTAATAATTAGATTACGAACTTAATTTAAATATTATTTCTTATACTTCTTTTAGATAAATTCTTCGATATCACCTAATATAATATCTTATATATTTTTTTAAATTTATTTCTTAGTATTAATTAAAAGAATAGAAGATTAGCGAGTTTTTTCTTTATTCGTTCGAAAGTCAATACGAGATATCAAGACAATATAATTCTCGTAATCTCGAATAAATATAATCGCCGAGTTATAATTATTAAGATATTACGTGTTAAATACTTTAATAACATTTATCTTCTTGCGACTCGCATTGTAATAGTAATTATCGCTATACTCGCGACGATATTTTTATATATTCTATATTTCGATTAACTTCAACTTTTCGATAATTAATTATTTCTTAGCTTTGAGTTTTAAAAATCTAAAATATTAAATTTATATTAAATCTACGAGACGAGAATCTTCGTTAGCGAATATAGAGTTATTAAGTATAATACTCTAGCGATTATTATTCTCGTTGATAGTATTAATTAAATTCACTTTAATATATAATTAATATCTTAATAATTTAATTGCGAAGTACACGTATTTTAACGAGAGTCGTCTTTATAATTATATCTTCGCTCGCTTATTTAAAAACGTCGCTAATAATTAATAATAAGATATTTTTATTTCGTAAATTAATAGAATCGACTCGCGAGTTACTTATTATAGTTAATTAAATAGCTTCGTGCGAACGAAGCTATTAAAATTATAAGATAGTAAGATCTCTTTTTAATAAAGCTACGTAGTAATTAGATAATTAGCGAGATTAAGAAACGTAGATATTAAAATAATCGTTTAAATTATTAAGTGAATTAATAGCTAAGAAAATAAGAAAGACAAAGAAGATTCGCGAGTATTTAAGACTTTTACCAAGCATACTAGATACTCGCCCTTACTACGTAGCTTATAGTCTAGTATGCAAATTAAGCGAGTTCTATTAATCTACTTAAAGAGCTTTCTATTCTTACACGACTATATATTAAATTTATATAATATAATCTTTAATTCTTATTTATTATATAACTTAATATTAATAACGTTCTTTTAAACGATAAAAGTTTTAAATAGCTTTATTTTTATCTTCGTATTAATTATTTTCTTACTATTCTTCTATAAGAACGCTTTTCAATTGTATTATTAAGTTAAAAATATAACTCATAGATACGAGTGCTGCGCTTCATAGAAGTCGCACGCCCTATTTAAACCTATATGAAGCCCAGACGGCGTATTCCATAGACACTCGTACGACTTCGTATAGTCTAATATCTTCTATTAACGAGATCGCTAATTATTCTAAGCTCTTATAATATTTAAAATCTTCTTCTTACGTCTTCTTTTCTCTCTATTCTTCTTATTATTATATATCGTCTATAAATTAATTTAAGAGTCGATATAGAAGTCTAACTAAGTATTAGACTATATAATTATTAATACTTATATTCTAATAGTAAAATTAGACTATAAAGAGCGATAAAAGTATAAATTTTTCGATTATCTTATCGATAATAGACTTTAATTAATAAATATTTAATTAAAGCTTATATCTAAATATTATTTGCGAGCTAAAAAATTTAGTAATTACGGGTCGGAAAGGTGTGGTATATCTGATGGTATGGGACTAGTTTTTCGAATATCATATCGAAAGGTATGGGATATCCCATACTCCCATTGAGTTTTTAATAAATATATTACATAATATTTTTTTATATTCTTAAAATACGTAAAAAGCTTAAGCGAACGCTTATGTAATTATAAAATTCTATAAATAGATTAAAAAGATATAATTTTTTAAAAAAAGTTAAAAAAAAGTTGAAAACGACTATATTTAACAGATATCACACCTTTCCGACCCGTATTAGTAATAATATATTATTTAAAATATTAGATAGCTAGATTAAAAAGAGCGAACTCAACTTTATAAGATTAAGAAGAGAGTTAGTTATTAACTTAGAACGCTATTGCTTAAATAGCTTCGATTTATTTAATCTAAATAACGATATCGTTATCTTATAAGATATTATAATAAATCTTAAATTAAATATTTTTAAGATAAACGTAATAAATATTTATACTTTTAGAGTCGAAGCTTAAGATAATAAAGAAGTCTTATTAAAATCGTTTAGTATAGTATTTATACGTCTCTTTCTAACTAAAGACTTCTTTAAATTAAGATACTTATAAGAATTTATAGCGATAATAATATAGTCTATAAATATAATAAAAGAATCTCTTTATATGCTTACACTATATCGTTAATTAAATAGCTTTAATTCTAATCTAATTAGAAAGCTAAAATAAATATTATAATATTTATATATCGCGATTATCTCCTACTCTTCTTAGATAATCGTTTAGATAAAAATGGACGAGGTAATCCGCCAAGGCCGAGCTCCCGCATAGGGTTTTGCAAACAAGAGTAAGAAATCTACCGACTGTGTGCAAAAAAAAAAAAAAATTTTCACTCATGTTTAGTCTTTTCACACATAGTGCTTAATCAAAAGTTCCCTACAACAATTCATCACTCTATTCCTTCACTGCTCTTTCATTCCCACTCTCTACATCTTATAGTCATAGGCATCTATTGAAGGTGTCGCCGTCAAAGACTTGAACAACAGCTATTTACGTATTCCTACAGAATCATACATTGAAGCCACTACCTGAACGATCCTTACGCTAACATGGCACGGCAGCCCACCATTGCGACCAAGTTCCTCGTCATGTCCGATACCCACAATTCCGAATGCGGTGACACGGTCCAAGGTTCGCCTTCGTGGCAACCGCCTAATTTCAAAGTCAATGTGCTTCTTCACTGTGGCGATCTGACACAAGTTGGTGGTGTTGAAAGCACTGAGTATGTTGGGAGGCATCGAAGCTGAACTAAAGCTTGTAATTGCCGGAAATCACGACTTAGAGCTCGACAAAGCATACTGGGAGGTTCAATGCGATTACGAGGGCAATCCGGAAGATCCGAAGGACCATGATCTAGCCATCGAGACCATGACAGGGCCTCTCGCTCGCGAAGCAGGAGTGACTTATCTGCACGAAGGGACGCATTCGTTCAACTTGAAGAAAGGATCGCATTTCAAGATATATGTCTCCCAGTACACACTGGCCTTTGATGACTGGGCTTTCGCATACGAACCCAACGAAGATTGATTTAACAAACACCACCAGCTTGCTGGAAATTGGACCTCCACTGCCACAAACCCGATTCCGAATGATGTCTCTATCGTCATGACACATGGGCCTCCCAAGGGAGTTCTAGACCTATGTCCGCAGGGCTATGTTGGATGCGACAACCTTCTTCAAGCTATTCACAGAGTAAAGCCACTTATGCACTGCTTTGGACACATTCATGATGGCTCCGGCGTCGAAATCACTGACTGGAAGAAAATTGCAAAGAATGTGCCCTCGCTCTGGAAAGATGAGGCTATGCAAAGAGACTTTGAGCAGGTTCGGATGGACAATCCATACCCCCAACCATTAACGTGGGAATGTGATATCGGAAGTCAAACACTTGCTGTCAATGCTGCTATTATGACAGGCAAAAATCGTCCCAAAAATGCGCCTTGAGTTATCAGCCTCGATCTGCCTCGGGCGTCGTAGATCAGGGAATGACGGGTTCCTAACTGTTAAGAACTAAGTCCGGTGTCAACGTGAACGCCCAGAGCGTAGCATTCTACGGCGCAGTTCTTGTCAAGAGCTTCTACCCGGCTTCCACATATGCACTAGAAGGACACTCCAGAACCTTACACGGTGAACTCGCCTCCTTCAATGTTTGCGTCTTTATTGCCGGGTCCGATGATATGCGAACGAAATCCGTAGATCCGTCTAGTCTAGAGACTCCAGAAAAATCCCGGGAACCCACAAAGGAACCATGGCAGATCATGTCTTATTGTCCCTCGATAGTATGCAGGAGAAGCAGAATCTAGACCCTACAAGAGCAGCAGAGGCCATAGTGAGGGAGGTACTGGAACCAACGCCTATGTTGAGGACGCGTTTAGGAAAGGAGTCCTTAATGGCCACAAAGGCTAGGGCGGAGGAATTTGAGAAGAAAGCGAGTATATCGAAGGATGTTGCCCTTGGTATGCTTTCATGTATAAGGTCTCTTGCTAGATCTATGGGTGTTTTGACCGACTGCTTTGCTGTTTTGCGCACATAGCTGATCTTGCTTTAATGTTACAACCTAATACTATTTCAACCAGACTGATCAGATTGGCCGCAATTATGCCGCACGTGACTGCTAACATTCCCCGTCGTTGTGGGCAGATGAGCTCCTTGTTTTCGGTCCCGTTCAACTCGCAGTCACGCTTCGGAAACTAACTTCTGTCAATATCCGTCGGTTGCAAGCGTCCCTACCGATTTGCACAATGCCGTGCTCTTCAACCTAAGTCTTTCTTCCTTTCGGCTCTCATCCGCCTGCCAAATGTCCCAACAGGGTCGGGGAGTCCATATCCCGGAAGTTTAGATGATATCGGGCGTGGCAAATAGCGATGTTCATCAGGTAGATCCCCAAGGAAGGGTACAGACGGATTCTCATACTCGGTCGCAGCACCAGTCATTAGCATGGCAGCGAACACAGTATCAGTACTTGTTGGGAAGTCTAAACTAGAAGTCACTCATCTGTTTATGGTTTCCTCCGTTACAGTCCTTGTCATCTGTGTAAGTTTTCGCGATGTCGCCAACTCGACGATGTGCTTAGTCTGTTCGCAAATTTCCCTGGATCCTTCCTCGTGGGTATGAACGGCAGTTTTATCTCTGGTATTGTCTATCTACTCAATGATCCAAGGCGCCGAGCGTAATAGTTCGCAATGCAAGTAGCTGATGCAAGCAGGGTATTTGTTGTTGTTACAAAGCCGCTCAAACGGGTTAGGCTGGCTGACTAACGGCTACCGTTTTCTCCCACTCCCTGCAGGACGTCGTCATCATACATTCAAATTGGGCTGGCGGCCATGTAGGCGATAACTCAATTTTCATTTCCGAAGTCATACTCAAGTCGCCTTCATGCGACTAGAATCTCGCCTCAATCAAAGCGCAAACACCTTTGACAAACATGGGGAGCCCCCACGAGCCTAGCCCCCAAGAGCCTAGCAAATTCGAGGGAGGTACAGACTTTGATTGGCAGAATTACCTTGCCCACAGGCCTGAATACTCTGCTTCTTTCTACGATGTGATTTGGGATTATCATCGCAGTCACAGCAACGCATGGAGTCTCGCTCATGACGTTGGCACTGGACCTGGCAAAGTCGCTCAAGTGCTTGCCGGTCGATTCAAAAAGGTAGTGGCAACCGATCCCAGTGAACACCAAACTGCGGTTGCTCGACAATTCTGCGAGGAGGAAAATGTCACGGTTCAGCAATGCCGAGCTGAGGACCTTGCCGATTCTGTTGGCCGCAATTCCCAAGGAAAAGTCGATCTCATCACCATCGCACAAGCTATTCCGCTGCTAGACGTCAAGCAAGCGTTTTCGCAATGCGCAAAGTTATTACACTCAGGAGGAACTCTCGCCGTGTGGTTTCACGGGAGCCCAATGTTCGTCGAAGAAGGACAACAAAAGAGCCAGGAGATCTACGACAAGCTGACTGGCAAGACTTATGTTGAGAGAACTTTGCCATGGGGAGGCACTCCGATGGAGAGAGCGTGCAACGTCCTATTCTCCTGGACTGACAATGTCGCTTTTCCTTCGGATGAGTGGAAAGACGTAAATCGGATCAAGTGGAACTGTGATCGACCATTGTGCTTCTTTCGCCAAGAATACCTCGACTTTAAGCCCAGCTACGTATCTGCTGTGAGGCCGGAGGAGAAATTAGAGGAACGGGTCGACCGGGGTCTTTGGCTGAAAGATGGATGCGATATTTCTTGGGTCAGAGGATTTGTTGAGGCTCAATGGCCATGGGAGAGAACCGCCAGCAAGGAAGCTGGCGAAGAGTTGGAGAGGATGTATGGGGAACTGGAGGCGGCTATGGGAGGTAAGCAGGGTAAAAGGAAGATTGCTTGGCCGGTGGTTTTGTTGCTTGCTACGAGAAAATGAACGCCAGTTCACAGCTTTTGTAACATGAAAGATCGCTAAGCGCAAAGATGAACGGCTTCCGTATGTCCTGATTTCTCAGACACCAACTGCGGAGAGCCTCAGTTGAGTTTATCTTATGCGCTCGGCCAGAAACACTGCCTCCGCTTGATGGGATGCCATTCGCTGTGACCATGTCCCCAGAGACGATAGATGTCGATACCTTGACTCTTACCAGATGTCCGTCAGATTCCCAAGTTGATCCCTTTAACGGAGACGGTGTGAATACGTTTGATATAGGAACACTATAAAGTGCAGAGCGAGAAATACTTTCTAGCAGCGGCTTGGTTCTTGGTAAATATTTGGCATAGTCAGGGATGTTGGCTTAGAAATATCAGAGACTCAGATTAGCGTGAGTTGCAACCGGTAAGATGTCTGATGTGCCATGAAATGTATTTATAAGGGATTTAGCAAGGGTTTGATGGCATAAAACATGAGCGGGCTTCCGGAGAGTTGAAGAGCTTGCTTACGCCATAGCCGTAAGGTTAGAAGTCTATGACTGGCGACACGATAGCCCCTGCGACGCATCAGATACCCTATTAGCGATGTTCCCGCCCAAGCTTCTTAGTGCTTACACAGATAGACAAGACACAAAGGCGTCAATTCAAGAAACGTCGTAGACTGGCCAAATCTCTGTGCCAAGCCCATATAACACTAACGACAGATCAAGTTAGCGCGTCACCTAGCGGATGAACGGAAGGACACGTTTGCCTCCGCTCATTCTCTCGTCGAGACCATGTCGAAGTGACTTGAGCACTTCATGTGCAGGCTGCACCTTTGCGGTCTTCAAGGTTATCATTCATGTTGCTTGATACTTTTGAAGTAAGAGTCTCACTAGCGGAGGAGTACTAGAATCCATGCAATTATCAATGTGCCTGATCATGCGGGGGAATGTGCTTGTCGGTAATAGCAACCGTGGTGTTTGGAAGCCGCTTCAAGAAAATCGTCCTGCTCAACGCTTCTCACCAAGCGCTTCTCCGGGCAGAGATTCTCGGCCGACGGTCTTTAAGCGCTGTCGACAGGCTACAAGATCCCATGGCGCGCGTAGAGCGACGTCGAGATTAGGAAGGGATGGCCAAGACCTCAGCAATCCAATGCGAATATGCCGAGAAACAGGCCAACAGAAGCTATATTAGATGAGGATAATATCCAAAGAAGATTACTTCGCCGCACAAGTATTTGCAGCGTTTCTACGCACCAACTCCTACAACGATGCACTACATTGGCATCAGAGACAGGCTGAACAGTCGACAATATTGCACATATGTTGAATACACGAACATCCTTTCACCTTGCCGCATTGTGCAATGACGCATCATCCTTTTCAAATGAATTGGGTTAGGTTGGTCAGCACGATGCATCCCGTATTGCTGACTGCATATACACCAGCGACACGCCGCAATTGCAAAGCAACTTCATCAGCACTTCTCCTAAGATGAGCGCATCCCATCTCTACGATTTTATTTACTTGGTTTCATACAGAAAACTACTACAAAAATCTACAAGTGCAATTCAGTGATAACGATGCAAAGCCTTTTCAAGACAAGCGTAGCAGTTGCCTTTCTCACTGCTGTTAGTGTTATCAATGGGGAAAAGGCCGAAAGGGCTGTGACAGATGCGGTCGATGCGACTACCCTAGAAGAGAAATTTCTGTTTGGGTATCAAGGCTTTTTCAGACGGCCAGGACAGGGCAATGACCACTGGACCATCAAAGGTTTAACACCAGGTCCAAGCACCCCTGGCGATGGTGAGAAGTCTCTATTGCCTCTTAGGAGAGCCATCTTTGCTACCTTTCATAGCGTTCCACTTCGCCGTGGGATTTGCAAACCCGCTGACATCTCGAAGTCCAGTTTGACATGTTCCCAGCGGTGGAGCAGTATCCCGAAGAGTGCCTCTTTACCACCAATTTCATCCTCCCAGACGGATCAAATGCCTCTCTTTTCGAATCCAACTGCACCGGCGTCGTCGATACCCATTTCCGGTGGATGCAAGAGAACAGCATCGACGGCATCCTTGTGCAGCGCTTCTACGGAGAATTCGACGATGAGTCCTACCTGCAACTTCTAGACCAAATCCGTACCGCAGCCGAAAAGTACGGCCGCACCTTCGCCGTCGAATACGATCTCTCCGGGGTAGAATCCGCAGATTTTACAAATGTCATTTCTGAGCTTCTCGCCGACTACGGTACCAACATTGCGCCATTCATGACCTCCAGTGCCTACCTCCACCATGAAGGTCGCCCCGTGCTTGAGCTGTGGGGATTAGGTGTCAACAAGACCAAACTGAATGCCGCAGACTGCGCAACCATCTTCCACGCCATCCGCTCTGCAAACCCGAATCCTTACGTGCTGCTAGGCGTCCAGTGGGCTTGGGCGTCCGACGCGACGGAGAATCCAGACTACTACACCGTCTACATCCAAGCCGATGTCATTCAGCCATGGGCAGTGGGCGCGTACGGCAATGACAATTACGAATCATTCTACAACAACACCTCTGTGTCCGACAAGGCTCTCACCGATCGACTTGGAATAAAGTACGGTCCTTCCGTCACGCCGGGTGGAAGCGACCGCAATCGCCGAGGCCTAGGCGAACCGCTTGGGAATCGATACAACGGTACCTTCTACGAAGCACAGCTCTATAACATGTTGGATCTGAAGCCTTTCTTCGTCTTTGGCGCTATGTTTGATGAATTTCCAGAAAGTAAGTCCTTTTCACTTCCCCTAAGGATATTTCCTAAGTGAATATTGCCTGAGTCGCAGACTAACATGCTATCAGGTTCGCAAGTGATTGCGACATTGACAGCGGCCGAAGTCCCCCCTGCCGAAAACCCAGGCTTCCTGGGAATTGACAACGGGATGGATCACAATTACTACCTGCAACTGGCAGGACGTTACGCGGTGCTTTATCACGAGATTTGAGGTTGTGAGCACTCAGGGAGCAGTTCGTAGTATCACTAAGGCTCTCAAAGATTTAATCAGCCGCTTTGATGATTATTCTCCCAGCCTTTGCCACCAGCAAGTCTCTCAAACTGCCAACTAGCGATTACATAAAATTGCCAACCTCGTCCACTAATGTAACTCGTCATAGAATACAAGATTTAAGTAGAATACAAGAAGATAGCCCTCCGATACCGCGCTAGGCGTAAGAGCTCAAAGATCATCCGCATGTACAAGTCGACCGGTATCCCGACGTCAACGTCTGCGGACACGCCGTCTGCCTATAATAGACAATCTGTCCACCACCTGCGATCAATTAGCACAGTATCCACCATCATCAACATCAAGAGAATTGACGCACCATTCCAAGTCTGCCCATCCGCCCCGACAGCCGACTGCCCATTCGACCCTGGCGGACCCGTCTGGATATCAAAATGCACAGAGCACGACGAGCTATCCTTGTAATCATCACTCGTGCTCCCACACCAATGATCCCCATTATTATAACACGCATCGACAATCTGCAACGTGATGGTCGAACCGCTCGGGACGCCATCGTTGTAGGCATTGAAGCCGCTGGTGGAGAGCTCGTAGCAGCCACCGCAGGCGCTGCCGCAGTTCGGTTGGCCGATGCTGTTGAGCTTGCCTTGGAAGAGTTTCTGGTTGACAGCGCCGTTGTAGACGCCGGAGCCGCCGGCCCATTGCCAGACGTTTTGGCCACAGTCGCAGGCGCTGCCTTGGAAGCCGTAGTACTATTGTGGACTCCTCAGCATTGATCCACCAGAGAAAGGTGACTACTAGAGAACTCACCGAGGTCGAAGCTACACCGTCCCAACCGCCTGGCGCGCTGGCAGTGGTGCAGTCGCCGATAGTTGCAGCCTGCGAGCCGCCGCTACCGGATTGTTGGTTACTGGGGTTAGATGGTGTACTGTCACCACCTGAATTGGCATTCTGAGAAGTGCTATCTTGGTTGGCACTTCCAGAGCTTGTGCCACCAGTGGAAGGAGTATTCGAATTTGAAGAACCCGTGGCGGAGTTCCCGGGTTGTTGGCATTGCCAGGACGGGTCTGGAGCCCAAGAGCCATCAAGTTGCTTGCGACATTGTGCGTATGCTGTCAGAGCCATCAGCATAAGTTTTCGAGCAGATCGAAAACGTAGATTAGTCTTGCACTTACTCTCATCCTTGCAAATACATTCACTTCCAGAGGCGCATGGTAGCGGACCCTGGATGCCTTGGCTAGGATAGTTGCAAGCTCCCCATAACTCCACCGGCGAAGAAGAACTCTGGCGTCTAGAGAGGCGATCTTTGGCCGCTTGTGTGCCGTCTGGGAAATTTATACCTGCGAGCAGGAGAAGCAAGCTGAGTGTGTACATGACCAGATGTTGCGATGGGCCTTCCCTGTTGTCTTGATGACTGGCTTACTCCGCTGGAGAAGGTAGGTTGAACAAAGACAGCGAACTTGTTGCCAGCACAAGGTACTTGTCGTTGTCTGGGAGCCTGCTTCGAACCCTAAGTACAAATGTTGGGCGACAGGTCTTTGAATAAGTATGTGGACCTGATCGCAATTACGCTACGGTTCCCTGGACGCTATGAAGGCATGAAACTGGAATGATACATCTATAGCGGCATAATGGAAGATTACCTGGTCCATCGCACGAGGATCATCGACTCATCAACCAGTAGTCCGTAAAGCGGAGCATTCTGAAATGTCACGTTGTACTAATTTTCCATGCTAGGAAGTAGGTAATTTGGATAAAATCTCCCTCGCAGGGATTGGGCCTAGCCAAGGAAGGGCTACTTTACTGGTGGTGGTGCGGCTGGCACCTGGTCCGGGAGGATGAAACAGCAAAGATAGAAGTATGCGCCACGAGATTCGCGAATATTTAACGAAGGAAGCTTATATCCCCAGCCCTGACCGCTATTCTGTGCATATTGAAGGGCACAGGGAAATTTGAGTCCCATATTGTAACTTGCGGCCTCTTGGGAGTCACAGCCCGAGGAGCTCAAGTAATTGTGGCTTTGTTTAGCGTACTCCTGCATTTAGTAGTTGAGACGGTATCAAGAGCATCTCGGCTGGTCAAAGAACACATCTCTCTCCGGATCATCTTCCTCGGAGCAGCAGATGGTAAGCTTCAAAAAGTGGGATTCCACTCTTTCCAACAACGACAGTGTTTCACCCCTTTCCGCGCGGCAGTCGACTTAACTCTATAGGCTTGGCACAGAAATATCCACCAATCGACATTGAATGCCCTCTCGGCCAAAGATCCAATTGGTGGGTCTATCCGTGTGCGACTATTAGGAACTTCAAGAACTAACTTCATAAGACCTCTCGGCCGCACGAGTAGTTTCGCAGGGGCTGTGGCCTGAGACGCCTAGTGTAAGAGATTGCGGGTTCCTGCGGGCGGGTCGCATGTACGCTTATTCGGTTTCAAAAGAAAATCCTCCGAGGCCGCGTGGAGCGTGGGGATTTATGGCCCCAATCACCTCTATCCAGGGCCAGGGGTCTTTCTCCTTACGGCAATCTTGCGTTGCACCTTGTAAGCAGAGTCGGCTTGTTATCTGGCTTGCCTTGATCAGGGAATAGCTCAAAATCTTCCGTGTCTCAATGCGGAGAAAAAAGGCAAAGTACGCCTTTTAGGCATTGAGTAAGTATGGGATCATCCTTACTGGAGGCGAGAGATCTGACTGAAACCATGAACAGAGATCCTGACATGATTTCTGCGGGTTAGCGTTACCCCTAGTTCTATGATGTTAGAGGCTTAGAAAAGAGAGTTAGATATGAGCTTACTGGGTGATGATGTTATTGGAAGGCAGAGAGAAACTTCCCTCCTGTGTCTTGGGCGCCGCCGAAGTCTTAGGAGATTACGGAATAGGCAAAGATCATCCTTTGGGCCTTCAGAAAGACGGCCTGTTTTGACCAAATGGTCGAGGGTTGAGATATGTCATGTGAGTGCGAAGATCGAGCCGAGTCACATGTCGTCGCAGGCTAGAAGAGAACTGTGGCGCTGGCTCTAGCAATAGCTCGAAGTCACAGGTCACAGCATGCCATATCTTCCATATCAGATTCAGCCTATTCGCCGCTCTGATACTCAAGAGCCCCTTCCCCCAGCGAAACCCAGCAAAAACCATCGGCGCCTGACCCACCAAGGATCTATCATCCAACTAAGTCAGCCCTTTCCTCCTCAAACAGCATCCCACTTCCCACCCGCCCCACGTCCTGTATCAGTACATCAAAGGTCAATTCCACATACTCCCATCTCTGCACAAAGTTGCCAATGCCCAGTGATGCAAACCCCCACGTCTCCCACGTCATCCCCCTCTCCGTTGGGGTAAATACCAAATCCACAGCGTCCATGTACCGATTGCTATATCGTAGCTCATGCGTGCCTACGTTTTCATCCAGCGGATGCGCTGATGCGTCTTCGTAGGCGGCGCCGATGACCATTTGGGTTGCCTTGAGAAGATATCCCGGTCAGTCCACCAGTTTCCTTTTCCGATAAGAGTTCTGGCAGGCACGGTCGCCCCCGCAGCACTGATTGCAGTCCTGAGGCTTCTGAAGAGCAGAAGTTGGGATCTCACTATGATGTCACTGAGGTGATCACCGTAATCGTAGAACGTGACGCTGACGGTGGTACAAAGGATGTGGTAGGTGTACGGCTCTGGGGGGAGTTCGCTGCTCGAAAGTCCTTTCAATCATCCACTCGTCGTGCCAGTGATAGACAGGAACATACTTTAGAGAAACTGGGTTCCGGTGGGTGCACGGGCTGGTGAGGTTAAGGCTGAGGCTGCTAAATAGCGAAAGCGGGGGCGGTGCAGGCAATGCAACCGTGGACAAGATGAGACACAGTTGGATGAGATTACGGTGCTGGGTCCACATCTTGGAAGTACTTTACGCTCGGGTATTGTCACGCCCGCTCCAGGACGGCCGTCCCATTATATAGATGCGTGATATCGATACTGTCCCGGCGCTTATTGGTATTTTCTAAGCTCGGCATATGGATAGGATGCAAGATATATATCCGTATTGCCGCGATTGCGTATGCTGTTCTCCTATCAGCGATCATCACAGTATTAGTTAGTATCTATTTCATTCTATTTGATTCGATGCATCTTGTTCCTGAGGACTTCTTTCGAGGAATCATGGATTATCATGCAAACATAGGCCAGAAATGCGGGATCAGTAATTCAATCCTGTGTTCCACAGATCAGATCGATTTTTGTCTCCGTTTTCATCATTGTTCAGTCGAATAGAGCCATTTCTCCTCGAGATCACCTCGTCTGCCTACTCGGTTCTGCCTCTTCTCCCCCGGTTCTCCTGGCATTGGTTGACCACCAATCTCGGCTGCTGCCCTCGACTTTCCTCTCTAACTCTTGGCACCACGGCCGGTTCCGTCCTGGAGATGTCAAGATAATCACACACCAAGCAGAAAATTCCCGATGGTCCTAAAGCTCAAATCTTTACCAAAGATAAGGAACTGACATTACTAGACGGCCTGGCAGCAAGGCTCCGGATGAGCAGGTAACTCCGACATGCCTTTTCCTTACTTTCGTTGCAGAGGCTTCACAGCAAGCAACCACGATCGAAAGTCGTCAAACAGTCTGCGAACATGAAGCAGAAAGCTGTTCTAGAGTCCAAGGCAGAGCCTTGTGGTGAGGAACGTGAGTTGTAGACACGGCAGGATACCATCAGAATCACGATAGGAACAAAAATTCCAGTAGACATAGAGTTACCGCACCAAGTACTACATCCTCATGGCATAAGGTCACTTGATTTATGCGTATATGTATCTCCGCGATGTAACATGTGTGATGTAGCGAAAGATACAACTTGAGACATCAAGGCCGCAAGTGACGTGAATCATAACCCCTAAGTATATGCTGCTTGGGCTCTGTTGCAGATATCTTTATGTCAACATAATAAACCAGCTCGTAGTTCAAAAATCTCTTCCTACAGGTCGCACGGACATCATGTTTGACTTGTAGCTGGCTAGAAGATTGATCTGCAATTGCTCTCCGCTGCAGATAAAGCGAAACTTTGTCAACAATGTCTTCTAGGTCTTCCGTGCTTTCCGGGAGAAAGACATCGACACTCACGCCAGATTCCTTCGCGTTTAAGACCACGGCGAAAGCTTCCCCATTCTCGCTTCGAAACATTATCGCTGCAATAGATGACCGTGATAGGTCAAGTATGATTTTCCAGCCTTCAGGCCTGATGTTGAGGGGAAAGACGGAGGGCAATTCGATGAATGCCCCATTCCCAGGATATTTTTCTGAAGGCGTAAATCCGGCATCAGTAAGCGATGGTAAGATGGTGGTGAATTGCTGCTGTTGACCAGAAGGCACGACGGGGATGTGGTCCAGCGAGATCTTCATGGTACTGTAAAAAAGATCGGGATCATCCGTCCCAACGAAGCCACGAAAGGACCTACACTGCAGTAGTTTCCCAGGGGATGCTCTCACGAAATAGTCCAGAAAGGAGCTGCGCCGTTCCAAAGCTCCTGAAGACGACATTTCAAAGTAGTCCAGATCTCGTTCCGTCAGTTCAATGCCAACAAAGTTACTGTCGGTACCTTGTTGAATACAATTTAGTATTATGTGTGGAGAGGGCCTTTTCGTGTAATGAATGGAGTCATGAAGCTGATATCCAGACTTTGAGTCAAATCCCTCCATAGTCAAGAGCCTTTTCGTCACAAGGAGTGGCTTGTTCTGCGAATTGGGGTTCTTGACCGATAGAATGTTGCCCGACAGAGCGAATGCTGCCGGGGAGGTCGCCAAAAGCCCGCAATGATATCTTTTGGCGTCCGTCCATGCAAATATGGATTCATCGTTTTCTTGTGTTTGCAGAATCTCATGCTGGAGTCTCATAAAAGCTTTAGAGCCTTCCCCATACAGTAGCGGCATGTTGATGTCAAACAGACCCAACAGGCTATAAGCAGTGTCTTCTATACGTGTGGTCTCTCTCAATGCAGCCCATGACATCTTAGTGGCCACGTTGACCCGCTTGTGGTCGATCATCTGATGGTATGTGATACCCGTAGCCCGTGAGATCTCGTCTCGAAGACTCCATTTTGTTCCTAACTCCTCCCAATTCCTACCGTAGAATACCACGGTCCTAGGCGCAAGCAGCTCCTGCAGTGTCCACCCTCTAAAGAACCATCGACTGAAACGGAATACCTCGTCGAACGTAGCGGCAGTCACGTCTGCAAGATAGACGTAGCATACCTGTGACTTCTCGTACCATCCGTACATAGCATTGATAGCTTCGGAAAGGTCTGCGCTGCTAGTCTTATCTATACAGCAAGTATCAATCCAAGCATACTTCCAGCCTTCGGAGAGCGCTAATTCACAGCAGCGTTTGATTTTGCTGTATCCGGGTAGCACCTTGGACTTAGGATCTCCCAGCATTTGTAATGACACTTCCCGCTTGGTCCATGTGTGTGACAAGATAGCATAGTCTGGGATCTGGGCATCATAGAACTCGTACAGCTTCAGGTTGGATGTGTTGAGGAGGCGCATGGTCGGAGAAAGCGGTCAAAGAAGAGGAGAACAGTGCCCCCCGGATTGAAGAACACAGATAGACAAACTAGCCGGATCAGCAACTGTACTCTTTTGAACTGTGCCAGTGTGTCTCAATCCACCCAAAATGTCTAGGATATACTAAACTTGGCATCCGGTGAGAAATGAGGCCTAGGTAGGTAGCCAGAAGAGCTCATGCGACCAATATTACCGACAATTTATCTGTTTTCCTGTCGAGCGTCCGTAGTGAAGGATTGCTATAGGCTTTGTTTGATGGGAGCCGTCAAGGGCATCGCAGCTGATCATTTGTGGGCGGGGCTGTAGTAGGGCTGCATTATACGTGTTCCCTGGGATATGCACCGCCCTGGGATATGCACCATTAGGGTTAGGGCTAAACTAGAATTTCAGCGTT
>JANQBS010000463.1:0-20737 GCA_033085395.1 Xanthoparmelia taractica | reverse complement strand
ATATCCCATACCTTTCGGTATGGTATTCGAAAAACTAGTCCCATACCATTAAATATACCACACCTTTCCGACCCGTAATAATAATCTTATTTTTATATCTTTATACCTAATATACTACTTTATCGAGACGATAACTTTATTTATTCCTAATATCTATTATAAGCATAACTTATCGGATCTTCGAATTCAATTCTTTCTAGTTTCTACTTGACTAGATCCTAAAAGAAGCTGCCAAGCTACTACTGGAAGAAGCTGCCAAGCTAGCTACTAGTACTTAGCTAGATCTCGCTGAGAAGAAATAATCATCATCCTTTCAACTTATAACTTGTTCATAATATTTATTATTATTAACGCTAATAATACGAGTCGTAATCTTTAAATTCTAAGTTTAATTTTACTTTTTATCTAAGAAAATCTTATAATATTAAAGTAATAATTTATATTAAATGTTAATCTTTAATAAATATTTTAATAAATATTTCAAGAAATTACGAATCTAGATATATAACGAGAATTACTTAAAGTCGTAAGGTTTATAATACGAATACATTATAGTAATCAATAGGATATCGTCTCTCGGCGGTCTTGATAACCGTATCGCTACTGTTTAGGTAATCCATAGCCTTTCGCTAACGTAGTAATTGAACTTTAAAACCAAGCTTAAGATCAGCGAATACACTGAATTGGTTCTTGAATCCCTCAATGTCACATGTGGCTGAGGCTACGGCGGATATGCTAACAACATATCATGAGCTCAACGGCGACATACATATTTGGGATGAGGAGCCAAGTCCTCTTGCGTTCATGAGATATGTCGCTAAGAACCGACCTTTCATTGTACGCCAAGGCTGTTCGAAATGGGGCGCTGTTCGTAAATGGAATGTTGATTACCTCAAAGAGGTTATGAAGGACAGGCCAGTCAAAGTAGCTGTCACACCCCACGGGTTTGTGAAATGACTCCAGTCAATGTGGATACTAAACGTTGCCAAAGTAATGCCGACTCCGCCGTCAAAAACTTCAAGGACGGCTTGACTTATTTTGTAAAGCCCTTCGAGTTGGTACGTACATCTTCGAACAAATTGTACTTATTTCAGACCAAACCTTTGGTTACGCTTGTATGATGCCATGGAGAAGGATCCTAAATCCGAAACTTTGTAGGACCAACCGTTCTCTACTTTTCTCAGCGACTTGCAAGAATCCGACGCGCAGACAAAAGCCCACTTGGTCAAATATTCCCAAGCCCGTATGACCACGTCTTGAACCTAAAGTCACGCCTGCTCACTCGTCTTTCATAGAGAACGACAATTTCCGGGGCGAATACTCACTCCTGTATCACGATGTAGAAGCAGACATTCGCTGGGCGTCGATCGCTTTACAAAAAGAGCCAGACGCGATCAACATATGGATAGGTAACAAGCACAGCACCACAGCTTTGCACAGAGACAACTATGAAAATATCTATTGCCAGATAGTTGGGTCAAAAACTTTCGTCTTATTGGCGCCGCTGGAAACGGTTTGCATCAATGAGAAGTTTCTGCCATGTGCGGCATATGCTGCCGATATGTCCCTTACTCCTGACGATCCTCCTGCTCAAGTACCTCATGCTGTTTGGGACCCAGACAGGCCAGAAGAGAATCCGACTAGATTCTCCTCTCTAAGCAGGCCGTCTCGCATTAGGCTTGATCCGGGCGATATGTTGTATCTCCCTGCATGTTGGTGAGATGTCGTGCGTATAATTGGTCAATATCTGAGACTAACCGAGAAGAAAGGTATCACAAAGTCTCACAAGATAGTTCGGATGGGGGCATATGTTGCAGCGTCAATTATTGTAGGTTAAAATTCGCGAGAAGTTTGCTTCGTTGACGCTCACAGGTTCGCAGGGTACGATATGGACTTTGAAGGCACATTCTATGCTTCGAATGTTTTTGTTCGAGACTTGGCTTGGGCTTCAACACGGCTAAACAATGCATCATAGAGTGCACCAAGATTCGGGTCAAACGGTTATTGTGAATTGACCTCCAAACATAGAGGCGAAGGCTAACGCGCTTTCTTCGCAAGTCGCCTCTCTGCCCTGACATCCTTTTTCAGTCGGGCGTCAACGATCTTGTACTTACCTTTTACACCTCGTGGCCGTCCTGATATGCCTCTATTACCGCCTTTGGCGACAACAAGCTTCACCTGCTTGGGCTTTCTCTTCATCGACTTACCCATCATCTTTGCAATATTTCGTGCTTTGTCTTTCTCCGAGATACCTTCGTCATCTGCGACTAGGGCCGACTTCTTGCGCAGCTTCTCCAGCCTCTGGGCAGCCTTGAACTTCTTACGGTCCTTAGCCTCTCTGACTTTCTTGATTGGGCGAGCGTTGAGGGCCCGAAGCTTCTCTTTGATGGCTGCTGCACCTGCTGCGCTTATGGGACGATGCGGTTTACTATGCTTGCCCTCATCATCCAAGAACCATTCCGGAAGACCATCGGTGTCCCGGAAGGTGTACTTGTTGAAGCCATCGTCTATCAGGTGCTGTGTGGATTTCTGCCCCAAGGCGACTTTTTGTGCCAAAGACATGGCCTCTACCGTAATAATGTCAATGTCCAGACGCCCGGCCTTTCGTGGCTCACTTTCTGCTTCCCAGTCAGGCTGCTCTGATTTCACCACTTCGAAACCGTCTTCGTTCTCGTCTTCACCCTCCTCTCGCCCATTCACCGCTTCGTCATCGCCCGCCTCGCTTTCTTCGGAACTCTGCGCTACTGTCCTAGCGGCAAAAGATGCTGTTTCCGGTGCTGGACGGATCAAATTTACGCATGCTTTCTTAATGGCGGGAACCTTTACCGCCTGAGCAAGGGCGTCGTCTTCCGTATCGTCGTCCTCGAGGTGAACAGCACTGTCATTCCCCACTTCCGCATCAAGGCCGCCGATGTCTTTGAATATTTCCTGTTTAAAGAAAACAGCGGCTCGCTGTGTGAGACCAGTCTGTCCTTTGACGAAGACGTTCTGCGGATAGATGAGCCCTCGAGAATCTTGGCTTTCTTCTCCCTCTACCGGAGAGCAATCGTCACTGCTTTGGTCCCGTTCGAAGTCCTCGTCGCTGCTCTTTTCATGATCCGAAAATCCTTTCCAGTCGCCGTCTTGGAGTTCTTTTCTTGCTTTCTTGGCATGATACTTTGCATCTGACTCCGATTTTCGTTCTTGATACTGGGTATACAAGGTATCCAACTCCTCATCTAGTCTACATTCCTCTTCGTCGCTTTCATTTTCGGAGTCAGTAGCATTGTCTGAGGCTTCTTTATCGTGCAGACGAAGTGCCATCTTGCCGCGTGCAACCTCCTCGATTGATCCAGCTTTGTCCACAGGCGCTAGAACAAACATGGAATCTTGGCCATTCGGACCCCTCTGATCAAGGCCTATTTCCATTGGTGTGGTCATATGCATCTGCATTCGTATTATCTCTTTTTGCTTCCTTTCATTCTCCCGCCTCTTCTCCCTCTTCTTCCTTGAGGTTTCATTCTCAGCAAGCCTTTCTAAGTCGATCTGAACCTGAAGTTCTTCATCCATGTGCTCAACATTTGCGGTTTCCTCAATCGCAGAGTCCTCGTCGACCTTCTTCCTCGACGCAAAGCCAAGTATATCGCGAGCCTTCAGCCTCCACCGTAATAGCATCCGAAATTCTTTACGGCCAAGAACCTTTAGATCCATACAGCATTGCCTGATCTCATCTGTGGTTTCCGGCAGCTTGTCCAGTGCAGTAAGAGCAATGTCTCCATTCTTCTGCTGCTCAAAGGTCAGTTTACTCAAGGACCCTAGTATGGAGATAGGATCTGTTGTTTGAATGAACTCGCTCGCAGGAGCTTCCCTGAACTGGGTATAGTCTCCCTCTTGATATCCTTCTCGTTTTCGTTTCTTCTTCTCTGGGTTGAATACTTTGGCCTCGTTGTTTGGTGTTGGATCCAAGAGCTCGGCAAAGACAGATCGAGGATCGAGAAACCGTTTGTCTATTCGTTTCGGCGCCTTGAAACCCCGACATACAACAAAAATTTCCGCAGAGACATTCCTGGATGATGGAGGCTTTGTGGCCTCAACTTTGGCGAATAGCTGATTGAAAACCCAGAGCAAAGCATTGTAGTCTTTGGATCGGAAAACTTTTGTGACAAAGGTGCCTCCCTCGACTAAGAATTCTGTGGCGAGCTTTAGAGCCTGCAGAGCCAGCTCTGCTTGCGAGAATGCATCCTGAACCCATGCCGTGCCAACATTAGGCGCTCCATCGTGTAAGACTGTGTCCGCTTTCCAGGTCTTGAAGTGCTGTCTGATGGTAGCTCGGCACTTGTCCGTTGTAATGTCACTCTGAAACGTTATTGTCCTTGGTATTGGTTTGATGGGCGCGAGATCCACACCCACTATCGTGCTATTGGCGGGCATGGTCTCGGCAGCGACTTGACACCATGATCCAGGCGCGGCGCAGAGGTCCAGCAAAACCTTGCTCTTCTCGAGGAAGCCATACCTTCGATTGAGTTGTATGAGCTTGAACGCAGCCCTGGCTCTGTATCCCTTTTCTTTTGCGAGCTTGTACCATTTGTCAAGACGGCCTTTACCGTGCTGCTACTATTTAGAAATTGGTTCCGTAGTCCATCATGAAGCTCACCTTCTTTTGAATTCCCATGGTGATGGTGTCTGGTCGTGATCGAAGACTTACCTTAGTTATCAATCTCTTAGCTCCAGCAAAAAAATTAACGTGGTGGGATGATCTTCCAAATTAAGGAACGTGGGGGGCGGCGGACAGAGCCGCATTAGAGCCGCATAATTGACCCATCCCTCGATCGTTCATATATAAAGAGCATGGTTTTCTTTGTCTTCTAATGCTAAAAGAGGATTTCAAAGACCAAAAAATCCCATTACCTCGTCCTCCGCTCTCGCCTTTTGCTCCATGGGACCTCGAAAACGGTCTAAGCCAAACCCTAAGGCAGAAACCGAATCAACATCAGAAGAAGCGCTTTTACACCCAGCGCCCAAATTGCAGAGTCAAGACCCACAGAAACCAGGTGTTGGACCCTCAGACTTATCGGGTGAAACTGATGCTGTCGAGCCCGTTCATTTCTCGGTCAATGGTGCGAATACTGTAAGCGCAGAGGATGGTCACCTTGTCTGTGAATATGTTAATTTTGTTCAGCCTCAGTCGAGCAAGACTTGGTACGGAGGTACATGGCCACGGGGGAACAAGGCCAACCCAGTTACCCAGGTAGCGAAAGAGAGTATTTCGGCAGCAGGTGGGGTCGCATCTGAGGCTCTAGCGTCCGCGGGGGCTCGCACCCCAGAGCTTCCTACAACTCCACTCAAATCCCCTGCACTCTATCTTTCGAGAAGCATAAGGAGCTCGAGCTCTAGCAGATCCTTGCCTTTAGCTGCCACTACTACTAAGCTCCATATTATATCGAACGCTAAAAGTCCCATGACCGGCGCTGCTAAGAAGCCGCCCACCACTGAAGGAGACACTTCTCAAGAGCCAAAAACAAGAAATGGCATCATTACAGTTCCTGAAGCTGAGTACCCTGAGGACGGGACACCTACAAGCACTCCCAACGACCGTGATACTCGACCAGCATCAAGGAATCAGGCATCAGTGGTACCCGACGCTACCAATGGATCCGCAAGCTGGCTGAATTGGTTTTCTAAATCTGAAATCGCGACAGAAGCTGAAAGAAGCATGGCGCATCCCCATGGTGGTGGTAAAAGCGTGGACAAGAATCGTCCACAGAATAGTAGCTCCGATGCTCTCCCAGATGCTCCTGCATCCTCCAAACAGCGTCGAAACTCAGAGCCGAGTCCTGTTTCTCCAAGTGCAGAGCAAGAACATGCTCCACGCTCTTGGCTTAGCTTATGGGGCAATGCATCCACAGAGACAAAAGGTAGCTCGTCGGCAAGTGCACTTGGCCTGGCTCCCAATCCACTAGAAGTATCTACCGAACTAGAGCCTCAGAACAGCAAGTTGTTGGATGCGAAAACTGTACCTTTATCCTCTCCTCAACGCTCGAAACAGCCTGTAGATGGTGCCAAATCATCGTACGGCTGGGCATTTTGGTCTAGGGATCAGCCCAAGAGTGACGACGTAAAGACACGTCCTGGAAGTAAGGTTGGGGAGTTGGCTCTCGCTGGGTTGTCATCTCAATCCAAGCCAGAGAGTGCTGTAGTAGACGAAGCGAAAGGCCTTCCACGCGAGGTCGGCAAAAGACAGACGCGGCAACCACTAGAAGCAGCTGATGATCCCAAGAAGCTTGGGGGCATTAGGAACGATGCCCAACAGAAATTCAAACCGGAAGTTATACCTTTGGCTCCCAAAACAAACACTCAGGTCGATGCCTGCCCCAAGGCAAATGCCGTGCCCAAGAATCTGCTTCTTCCATCTTTTAGAAGTACATACAGCACAGTTGAAAGACCGAGTCTGATCCAGCAGATTAGCAGGTTATTGCGAACGAGCTCGTCTTCGGAACCAAAGCGTGTCGATATCGTTCAATATCCACTACGGGTAAAGAGAGCGTTGGCCATTGTAAGTTTAGTTCAACATGTGCACCCTGGATTTCCATCTACATGGCTGATATGTTTTTGGTAGGGCGTTCATGGTTACTTTCCGGCACCGCTGATTCGCTCTGTCCTGGGTCAACCGACAGGCACGTCTATTCGTTTCGCTAATGGTGCAGCCAGCGCCATCCAGAGATGGACCCAAAACCATGGCTACTCATGTGAGATTGAAAAGGTGGCTCTGGAAGGAGAAGGCAGAATCGCAGAACGTATTGACCTGTTGTGGAAGCTTTTGCTCAATTGGATCGATAAAATACAAAAAGCCGATTTCGTCATGATTGCATGCCACAGCCAGGGTGTTCCTGTTGCCATGATGCTAGTCGCAAAACTTATAAGGTTTGGATGCCTTAATTCCGCAAAGATTGGCTTATGTGCCATGGCAGGAGTCAACCTCGGCCCTTTCGCTGACTACAAGTCTCGATGGATAAGTGGCTCAGCTGGGGAGCTTTTTGAATTTGCACTTCCCGACAGTCAAGTGTCAAAGGACTACGAAGCAGCCTTAGATGTTGCCCTAAGATTTGGCGTGAAGACCGTCTATGTGGGCAGTATCGATGATCAACTCGTCTCACTGGAGGTAGGCATGTGTGTATTTGGAATCTGGAGTCCAGCTAACAACATATTCGTTTAGTCCTCTACATTCGGCAGCATTAGCCATCCGCATATCTATCGGGCTGTCTTCGTAGACGGCCGAGTTCATGCCCCTGATTTTCTAACCCACTTAGTGGGGTTCGCGTTGAAACTTCGTAATCTTGGTATATCAGACCATGGCTTGATCCGAGAACTGAGCAGCCCACTTGCTGGTAGCCTGTACGGCGGTGAGGGGCACTCCAGGATTTACGATGACGAAGCTGGCTACTACCTGGCTGTGGAGCACGCTCTTGAAACAACTTCCCTAAGTGAAATAAGTCCACAATTCCATCGCGAAGGAGCGACCACGTCACAAAATCCATACATCTTGCCGTTTGCCATGCGTGGTGTATTGGAAGAGGACTACGTGCGAAGAGAGCTGTATGGAGAGATCACAGAGTTGATCAAACAATTTGACGAATGGAAGCCATCGACTAAGGCGCTCAAGGATGTCAAATTTCGGTTGGAAGGCGTAAGGTCGAAATTATAGATATGGAAATCCGAAATCTCTCAAAACTCAGGATAGACGTTTTGAATTGCATGGACTGAGTACTACCACGCTTGCATTAAAGGTATGCATGGCCAGGGCATTGCATGCATTGAAGGCGCCTTGCGCGGTTATTCAATCGCTGGCAGTATCAGAAAGGCTCTTCGACTTCTCCTCGTTCAAGCTGGATCCAGACTGTGGATATGGGTGAGATCCCTTGCTTTTCTTATTGCACTATTTTGCCGGTCCGTGCATTATTTGTTGCATCCTTTAGGGGGAGTTTCGGGGGGTTCTATCGGTTCTATCACGATCGGTGTGCTTGCAAGATTGTAGGCTGCAAGGGCCGAATCTAGCAGGGACAATCTGGACATTACTGTACGTCGTTGCCTATCAAGGCTTTTTATCATAGACAGGAATAGAGCACTAGACCTTGGTCTGTATGTACATGCTTGATTTGCTCAACACGGAACATCTAGTATTAGAATGGGTCTGCTATTAGCTCCTCCAATTTGGTTATCTCTACTGCATCGAAGGCGTCTTTTAAGGCCCCATGCTTTTGAGCGCTCGACATTCCGATCACAAAGCGGGACATATGAAACCAAACATAACTAACACGCACAACCATCGCTCTCTCTATCTAAGTGGATGTCGATAGGATCTGAAAAATCACCACTAAACTCTTCCGATTCTTCTTGTGCCAAGGCATTCCTGGCTATTACTGAGCGAATGAATATTAGCACGAATATAAAGGCGGGCCGTCGGAATCCACCATTACCTTCGAATGCCTGCTCAACGTTGACAGCCTCTTTGGCGCTGGTCTCAAAGTATGGAATTCCACCTTTCGACTGGCAGAATGTCATGGCGCGCTTCGAGGATATCATTCTCTTGTTCTCTTCTACATCAATCTTGTTTCCAAGGACAACCTATGTCTTATCAGGCAACAAATCGCACGACTGCTCGAGGCTGACCTACGAACGGGAAGTTCTCAGGATCTCGAGGACTGGCCTGGATCAGAAACTCGTCTCTCCAGCTGTCCAGGGTATCGAAACTCTTTGAATTGTTGACATCGTACACCAGAACGCAGCAATCGGCCCCTCTGTAGAATGCCACGCCTAGCGACTGGAACCGCTCTTGACCAGCGGTATCCCACAGCTAGACAGTATTCAGCCCCTGCTCCAGCGCCGAGCTACTTGTATCCCTACCTGCATTGTGACTAATCGATCATCTACCAAAACCTCCTTCGTCAGGAAGTCCGCCCCAATTGTTGCCTTGTAACTTGCGCTGAATTTCTTATTGACCTGGTTTGATGATGAGCTTTAGGCCCCTACATCTGCGTCTGAAGGGTATGCTTCCGTCCTCCACATACATATTGGTTCATCAAACTTGTCTTTCCGACTCCACTGTCACCAAGGATGATCACCTGGTTGCGGCATAACGTCAGTGCTAACCATTACCTTTGTCCTAAACGGTAATAGTACCTTGAGTAAGACCTTCTTCCTCGAAGCCATGTTGATCGGATACTCTCAGACGATAGATATATGAAGTACAACTGCCGGACGCGTCCTGAAAGCTAGAAGTTCTTACTGAAGCTTCCTCCCGCTAAGCAAAATTTAGAATGGGTGCTTTGGCGTCTTGTACTTCTCAGAACGGGCGGAGGTAGGAATCATGTGCAGCAGAGTTTGAGAGCACTGTACTAATGCTCTTCAGCAGAGGTGACGTGGGACCATAACGGGCTGTTTTAATTGAACCTCGTTAAGTGCCAAACAGACTTAATGCGGATCATCATTCAGCCCTATCGGATTCGCATCATGCGACCTCCCGAGATTCTCAACAACTTATTGCACACCAAGGGGCTTTAAAGTACGTCAGAGGACCTGGCTCGAAAACCTGCACTCCATCACGGAAAGAGATGTTCTCCAACGACCAACAGATTATTCGTTAAATTATCGTGTAGTCTTTCGAAACGCCGAACATGCCATCCTGGCGGGATGACTACTTAAGTGCGCTACATGAGAGAGACAGGAAGGAGAAGGCAAATCAAACTCTATATGATAGCTGTTTGTTTGTCCATTACGACATTTCCATATTTGGGACGGTAATTGATAAATTGCATTAGATGCAAAATTGGCTGATCGAACAGCTACCCTTCAAGCCACGGTGTCAACAGAAGCTATCACGATAGAGGAAGAGCCAAGACCGTTATCCAACCTCAAGGATCGCAAGGTAAGCCGAGAGAAAGCGGTTGCCTGCAGTCTCACGACTGGGGATGTAGTTTCCAAAGTGCGCCAGGACTTGAGCGAGGCTCAGCGCAGTAGGGGTTTGATGGAGACTAGGCTCAATAGCGTGACAGAGGAATTGCAGAGACTGAAAATACAATCCTCAATGGACAGCAAACGCATTCGGGAGCTTTCCAAGGAAAGAGCGGCTTTGACTACGGGGATGAGGGATAGAGATGAGGAGCTCAGAGGGAAGGCCAAATTGCTAGAAGTCTGAGTCAATGCTCTTCCTTGTTGACAGAAGCGTCTGATTGTTCAACAGGGCGTGCATGACGAGACCCTATCATTAACGCTGCAGCTGAACATGGCCGAAGAACAATCTCAGAAGTTGCGACGTGAGAATAAGGAATTGGTCGATCGGTGGATGGCACGAATGGGACAGGAAGCTGATGCTATGAATGATAAATCCAAATTTTCATGACAAATGCACGCGTCTACGGAGCTCTTCCATCATGTTTTCCAAAGAAAGTGCCGCTATCCAATGCTCTCGGGACGCTCCTGGGTATCTCGAGAACCGCTGAACTCCACCTTTATGCAATATCGATAAGCCTCGCCACTAGAACTTTAATAATACTGAACATACCCTCCATTCATGCTTATGACATGCTGGTGGTGCCCCATGCTGAACAGCCACTCACATGCTCTTCTCAGCAAAGGCTTGGACCTTGGAGCTGTCCTTCGTCGAAATATAATAAGTGCCTGCAGTTTCTGTCCAGCTCACGCACGCCGAGAAATAAGTTTTCTGGACGACTTCGAGTCTGTTGCATGCAGCCGATAGGTTTTTGGAAGTAATCTTATGACCGTGTGGAACGAACGATTTAAGCGACACAATCTTGGCTCCCTCTTTGAGGTCAAGGAACAAATTGGTCAAATCTTCGTTGAGGTTTGGAGTGAACGCCTGGTTGTTGACCAGGACCACATCCGCTTTCTGGAGAATCTTAAGAATTGCGGGGTTCTTTAGAAAATCGCCTCGTTCGAGATGAATATTACCCGCGGAAAGACCCCATAGCCGGCAGCGAGCGTTGAACTCCTTCTCCTGAAGCTCGGCAAGGTCACAGGCATTGTCCATCATCTCACAGCCCCAACTCTCGCATCCAACCTCCAGAGCGGCCTGAAGCACGCAATTACCAACTCCGGACCCAAGATCAACGAAGATCTGGTCAGACTTCATCTTAACGTCCTGTTTGAGAATGAGGGAGATGAACTTGGGAAGTAGCTCGCCGTAAACGTTATCTGTTCCGTTCTGGTAGTGGCGTAACGTGTGTACCCTTGGTGAAACCGTTCGTGAGTATGTTTGGGTCAAGATTCGCTCGAGCAATTTCAGGTCGACCCTTTTCCATCCGTCGATGGTCCTGGAGATAGTCCCGTCTGTTCTCAGGTCAACCAAAGTGTCATTCCATTCCTGCACAAAGTCTGCGTATTCCATTCCTGCGCGCCTCTCCGTTGCCCGCTTGAGTCGCCGAATCAGTCCGGTGCTGTCGTTCTGCAATTTCGCTGCTTCAGCGCTTGGAAGATAATTGCTGATGATGGTCTCCATAACTTCTCTGATGTCTTCTAAAGCCTTAAAGTCATCATTTAGGATTGGCACAACCAGCTCGTATCTACGGCAGTCAGCTACACTCCGCCTTTCGACCCGGCAGCGGAAAACGTACCCTTCGCACTGAGAAGCAGACGGGTACTGCAAATGGATCCGGATAACCTGCGGATCATTTGGGAAGGCGGCTCTGTACTTGGTGGGCTTGCTTAGAGAGGCAACATCTGCTGCATGGACCATAGGAAATACCCCACCGTCATCTTCCGAGAAGGCCTTCCTGCTACGGATCTGCCGTTTACTATCAGGCTCCACCTCACTGGTTCTCCGTGCTCGTTTTCTTGCGTCCCCAAGATCTTGATCAGACACATCATCGTCACTATCAGATTCAAGACGTTGCGGAGTCGAAGCCGGGCGTCTCCTGTGGTTCTGGGCTCGAGCCTTGGGAGATGGCTTGGCACTCGGACAATTGAGCCTTTTAGTTTTCTTATCTGGCAAAGAGCGTTTATTAGGATGCTGTGGGAAGGGAACGAATGTCTTCTGAGGGTTCAAAACTGTCTTAACGACTTCCTGCTTAATATGAATATTTTTGCCTTTGGCCGCCGTGAAGCCGGGCTTCTGTATGCTGTCGAAGAAGCCCATCGTCGCTGAGCTATGCTTTGAGTATCAAAAATGCATTGACCGAAAAGGAGTGTAACTTTGAAGCAAATGCAACAAGCTGACAAGCCTAAAGAATAGAGTGTAAGTGAAGGAATCAGTACTGATGAGAAAAGTCGTGGCCCTTTGGCCATCTCAAAGCGCGATTCGCGGAAGCTCGGGCCGGCAGTTTGGCCGGTCTTTCACCTAGCCAGGCGTCGTCAACCGGCACTCATGATTGCTTTCAATAGTCACAAAACATTTTCTTCCTTTGGGTCACCACAAGTACCATACATATATGATGTCTAGGCTGACTTCAAGAACTTGAACTACTGGCTCTAGTCTCTGAAAGGACTTACGCCAAATCCGTAAGTACCTTGCTAGGATCACATGTGACAGTCGAGCTTGAGACGTTGTGATTGTTCTTTACTATATGACCAGGGGTGGGGGTCCTTCTGTGGAACACTCTGGAAGGCTCGGTGACCCCGATGCAGAGCAGGAAGATTCAACATTCATCTTGGAGAAGCTGAGAGTAGCTATGAGTCCATCTCTCGCCCCGGTCCCAGCGGACAATCTCGTCTTGCCTGTACCAACTTTACGCTCGGAACACTCGCAGGCGGTGAGAAGGTCTACGGACTCCTCATGGTCACAGAGATCTCGAACTGGCTCTGACAAAATCCCCCCGCCGCAACAGAACTCTCTTACCGGCGTTTGGCGGCATACAATTGGGATCATTCTCCTCCTGGCCACGGTAATATTGTGGACGGCTTCAAACTTTTTAGCAAGCGTAGGTGTCACCGTGGGCAAATAGGTGGCACACTATACACTGACTGGCTCCCCTGCAGACCATTTTTGCTGACGATAGCTACTCCAAACCATATTTTGTTACCTACGTCAATTCATCCTTCTTCTCTGCCTTACTGCTACTGGTTGCTGCAAGGCGTCTATGGGCCAGCGGCGGATCTGTGCAAGGTGCCGTTCGTGAACATGATCGGTCCACCCGTTATTCGCCTATCGTTGAAGAGGAAGAGCAAGAATCCATTAAGCCTGACGATGAGCGCGCCATGGGCGTCACTCAAGAAGCAAACGGATCACCGCATAGCCGCCTACTGATTGAAGAGCCATCAAATCGTTCTGGAGTGAAAGCCAGTCCTTTAGCTGGACGTCTGAAGATTCGAGAGACTCTGAAACTCAGCTTCGAGTTTTGTATACTATGGGTAGGAGTTTTCTCCATCGAGACAAAAGCCGGCTGACTGTTCATAGTTCCTCGTATGTGTGTAGGATCTACATATGTCCGCAGTGTCACTAATCAGCCGGCTAGGCCAACTACTTCGTGGCAGCATGCCTTGAATATACGACGGTCGCCAGCTCAACCATCTTGACATCAACGAGCAGTAAGATATTCTTTCCTTCTTGCTTTTTTGGTGCTTATGCTCAAACGGCGACAGGTGTCTGGACTCTGATATTTGGAGCATTGCTCAGCGTAGAGAAATTTACTATAAAGAAACTGATTGGCGTCCTCTCTTCTCTGGCCGGCATTGTGCTGATCTCTAGTATCGATATAATTGGTAATCAAGACAGGAATCGCGGCTCTTTCCCCCACAAGTCTCACAAAGAAATTGCCATTGGTGACGTCCTCGCTTTTACTAGCGCTGTCATGTATGGAGTGTACACAACTCTTATGAAAAAAAAAATAGGGGATGAGTCAAGAGTGGACATGCCATTGTTCTTCGGCTTCGTTGGACTGTTCAATGTTCTCACACTGTTACCGGGCTTTTTCATCCTTCATTTTACCGGCGTCGAGACATTTGAATTGCCACCAACGAGGCGTATCCTTGCTATCGTGTTGGTGAGTGACTCCTAGCCCCGTTCAACAACTGACTAAGATAACGTACTAGATCAACTCGGCAACCTCACTGGTCTCCGACCTCTGCTGGGCATATTCAATGCTGCTTACATCACCTTTGGTAGTCACAGTTGGCCTCAGTTTGACCATACCACTGTCTTTGATTGGACAAATGATCGAATACTCACAGACCTCAAGTATATCCTATTGGATTGGGGCCTGCATCGTCCTCTTATCCTTCGTCTTCATCAATCACGAAAGCAGCCAAGATGAAGGAACCGGGAAGCCAAACGAAGAAGACTTGTTTGAAGAGCCGAGGTCCTTTCTACAGAGAATATGCGATAGATTTAGGCCGCAAGGGCAATGAATCCGATTTTTTATAAACATTGAATGAAAACTCGTCGTCCTTTTGCAATATCGCACGGCGCCTGGGTATACTGAGTAGGAATGGGGAAACGTACGCTAGATTGTGGAGATCTCCAAATTCCTATGCGCTGGAAACATTCATATGTACAAGCCATTCATCTTAGATATTTGTGTATTCCAAGCTGTCATGCATCACTACTACTGTTTCTTCGTCTTCTACTATCGCCACCACTTCTGTCTGTCCCACCGTCGATACCTTCATCCATACTCTGCCAGTCCGCAAGCAGCTGCTCTAACTTCGGTCCCCACACGTCTTCTCCTGGCCCCAAATTTTCGTATTCCAGCACGTTCTTGCCTAGCTCGAAGCTACCTTGCCTGGTACGCACTAGGGCACACATGCAGGCCAAAGAGCCTATTATTTCACCGAGGTCATGACTGAGCGAACGAACGTAGAAGCCTGATGTTACTGTCATGCGCAATTTGACCGCCGGTGGGCCTTCCACTGGTACCGGCGACTTCTGCTGTGAGTGAGTATCAACCGGTGGGTCTCCTAGTCTGCGATCAGGGCTTGAAAGGCCTCCGGACATGAGGGATTGGGATTCTTCATCATGGCCCAAGTCCGATTTCTTGTTAGATACCACGCTATCACTATCATCCAGCAACCGCTTCCTCTTGGTCCCCATGCTTGCAACACTACCAGTGGATTGATTATTGGCAGCGTTTATGGGTTCTGTAGCAACCCCGTCAAGTTGTGATACCTCCTCCGCTAGATCCTTTGCCTCATCATCCGCTTCCTCTTCTGGAAGATGGAAGCTGTGGGTCCCGCCCTCCATCCACTCCACAATCTCGAGTTCCTTCACCTCTACCGGCCGCTTCTCGATCTCTTTCGGGATCTCTTTGCCTTCTCTGGCATACTCATAGAGTCTTTTCCCTTGGATTCTCAACGCCGAATAAATGGGTGGCGTCTGCATGATCTTCCCCTTAAATTTACCCAACGCCTTCTCCACCCTTTCCCTAGTTACATGCCCATACCCTGCCCTACGAAGAACTTTACCGAGCATATCGTACGTATCCGTAGCAGCGCCAAAAATGATCGTGGCTTCATAAGTTTTCGTACACTCGAGGTATTGTTGTAGCCGCTTCGTGCCCTTGCCCACACCAATGATGAGCACGCCGGTGGCCATAGGGTCAAGAGTGCCGCCATGGCCAAGCTTGACTTGAACCCGCTTATCCTTTCGGCGATTGCGGTGAGTGCGCTCCTTCTCCAAACCCTTGGTCAGTCTCGCTCTGTTTAGGTTGAAGGATAAAGAACCCAGACAGGGTTAAAAAGCTGAAAGGTTCTTTCGTTGGGGGAGTCAAGGGACTTTCTACCCCAAGGAAGGGGACCCAGCAAATAGGAGGTCTTTACTCGGCGTACCTCGATTTCGCGCCTGGAGCGTTCAGCAGCAAGCCAAGGGGCAAAAAGGATGGAAGGGTTGAAGCGACGCTGGAGATTGCGTATGACTTGGGCAGAGGATATGGCAGCGGGTTTGTTGATTGCTATAAGTCACTGAATGAGTAAAAAGGAAAAGACTCGAAGGCTCAAAGGCTTACCAAATACACCTTCAATCATTTTGCATTTTCGGTTGGACGTGGCACTCTTGATGATAGAGTCGAAGCAAATTGAATACTGTTAAATTAGTATGTGTAAGTTGACAGAGAGCTTTTATCGAAAGACATTCGATACAAAGATCACGTCTTATTACTAGCTCTACTTTGCGCGGTAATTCTCGTTGCGTCGTGCTAAAATAGTACTGTGGGGTAGCATACACTACTACCTTTTTGGTCTAGTCGTACGATATACTAATTGCGACCGCGACCGACGGAAAATCGAAGTTCGACAGCATCAACACTGCCATATCACGATTGACCTTCTTTTACCATTTCAATGGCTGTCCTTGAAGAGGACGTCCTCAAGCCAAAAAATCCATCTCTCCGCAATTCGGATGAGTGGCCTACTTTCAATCTCAAGAAGATCACTATTACATCTCAGAGTACTGGCGAGCTTTGCAGTTTGCTTGCAGCACACAAGGGTCATCCGGTCACAGTATCGGGAATACTAGAGAAGGTCGACAATGACCTACTTCCGCTGGGTGTGATAATCCAATGACAAAGTACAAGGAGATCGACTGACGGCAAGAATTTAGTGAAGGACAAGAGATACCGCGAGAAAGCTATTGAGCTCAGGAACGTCACAACATACGCATTCGCGGAATACGAAGATGGGACTTACGGCTTTTGGGCGGCAGGCAAGGCAGGCTGGTTTGAGATACAGAGTTCAGCTAGCTCATTCAAGGAGACATATTCTTTGATGAATGAAGCGGCATCCATGTTCTACATGCTGGCAGACAAGCTGAGGAGAGCGATCAAGAAGCGTCCAAAGCTGAGTGTAAAAGAATTGGACAAGTACACTAGAGTATTATTCAGAGAAGTACTGAGTCTTGCCAATGAATATCCCTCCCCAGGCATAATCTCTGAAAAGTATACAGTACCTTGCGTTGGGAAAATCATTGCGCCTCACCGAAGTGGACGATGTTCGAGAAGCGTTTCACGAGCACCGGGGATTCCTGATCACCTCCATGCTTGAATGCCAAGAAGGATTGGACTGGGCTCAAACGCCGATGCTGAATTATTATGAGTCGAACTTTTCTGTAGGTCAGTTATGGGCATATATGGTTCACGACCTGACCTTGCTACAGGACGACTATGCTAGAATAGAAGCAAGAGTCTTTGGAACCAGTAATGCTGCAAAACTCGCCTCCTCAGAGGACACAGAGAGCTCTAAGAAGAGAAAGTCACAATCACCCCACGCAGAAGGCCCCAAAAATAAAAAGGTGCGGAAAGTCAAAGCAGCAACTCATGTGGAACATCACTTGCCCGTAACGCCTTCCTCAAGGCAAGTTTTAGATGCGCTCTCTTCGGACGAAGACGGCGCTGCCAATGTCCTCACCCGTAAGCGCAAGTCAATCTTGCAACCAAGCGGAGGCAAGACCGCGCGAAAAGCTGCAGGTCGTCGAAAGAGTCTCCTTGCGGTGGATGGATCGATTGAAGGTTCCCACTTAAAGAAGGAAAATGATGAGGACTTACAACACTCTGAAGGACCCCTTATGACAACGATACGTTCGGCTGAAACTTTGGAGCTCATGACGAACCCACCGAGAGATGGCTCTCCGGCAGATGCTCACGGTCTGAGATATCTTCCACAAAAGTACCTGGAATTGAGGGTAGTCGAATATGACCTTCCGTCCACGGAGCCTCAAGGTCCCGGAGAGCTATGGACTTGCACCTTCGAGGGTTGTTTCCACCGATTACACGAAGCCTCGAAACCGGACGGTAAGGCGAGGATCATGGACCACTTCAAAACGCACGCCACTCAAGCTCAAGAGAAGATTGATCTGGCTCTCAACGAGAGTCGACCGTATCTGCCAGTCAAGTAAGTTTCCAACGTCACGCAGACATCGTATTCCAGTACTAACATCCCGGAGTAACCTTGTACGCCGATTGCAGGCATTTGCTCCTGATCCTGGGACCGAACTTGCTCCGGATAGCCTCCAGCGCAAGTGGCAGCCTCCAACCAGAAGGAAATACTAGCAAATGAAGAAACCATTTGTAGATCGCAGAGAGATGGTGGTACCTATGATGATCTGAATGCGGAGGATATATTTCATCTATGACTAACGCTGACTCATGGACGCTGTATACTATCAACGAAATATGTCAGCCATTCCTGTACATATTCGATCCCGGAAAACGCGTTCTGTATCTCAACATTTCATTGGGTATCTTGCCAAACTCCTCATCCGATGCCAGAAGTACGGATACGATGATAACTGTTCCCTGTGCAGTTGACTATTGAATTCTGGTCACACCTTAGCTCTCCTACTCTTCCCAAGTCTCTTCGGTCCTGTTTTCCCTTTCATCTTCTTGGCTGAGAACCCACGCAGGTCTGCCGTTGAAGCAGCGCCCGTACTTTTCGAAAACCGCTTCTTCCCACCAAAGCCGTGCTTGTCATCTTTTTTCTGCCTCTTGTTCTGCATTCGCCCTCTACCATCTCCACTATGGGAAGTTCTCGAAGAACGCCCTTCCTTAGTAGCATCTTCGAGTTCTATTCTGAAAAGATCCTCTTCATTTGCCGCGCGTGTATCTGTGCTCTTCCGTTCTGTAGACGAAACATCAGCGCAACCGTACCGTACGACGCTAGAAGCAGGATACTATACTTCTCTTAAGTAAATTGATCTTGTCCAACGTCTCCCTCTTTGCCATATCCCTTCGTTGCAACCTCGCAACCTGTACTTGCTTCCCAAACTTCTTCAGATCCCTCTGCTTCCTCGCATCTTCGGCCGCCCTTTTGTTAGCTGCCTCGTCCACCATCTTGGACTTGATCTTCTCCATGTGCTCATCGCTCTTCACCATTTCCGCGAAGTAGTCGGTGGGGCGTGAGAACGGAATACCCTCCTTCTTCAACCTGGTCCGAGCTTCGTTGACAGCGTCGAGGCTTTGCTTATAGAAGGCCAGCTCCCGGGTTAGATCGTCGTTGACATCGGATATTGCTACAGGCTCGGAGGTGGTAATCGATTGATGGGCTGAAAAAGGGAGATCGGAAGGCAACACTATGCTCTTCAGAGCTTTTGTTAGGGCAGTAGTGTTATTGATCGTGAGGCGTTGGTGGGGGAGCAGATCGGCTTTTGCTTCTGAAGCAAGGGACTCAATATCCGAGAGGGGAATGCCGTCTTGGTCTTCTGCTCCTTCTGGTGCCTCTGCATCTTCATCGCTTAAGCTGATATCGCTGTCGCTCTCGTCTTCGACTATCCTTGATGTGTCAATCTATGATCTTGTTAATATCAAGTAGATGATAGAGTCGTAAATGCTCGACAAACAGTCGTAGCTCCTGCGGCTTCACTCTCCTCACTTTCCCAGCCATCGCTCTCATCTTTAGGCATAGATGCCGTGGAATTGGGCCGTGCCTCGACATTTTCCTTCCCCGCATAATCCGATCCCTGGGCTTTGGTGCGTTTCTTCTTCGCAGCTTGCTTTTGCTGCCTCTTTTGCTTCTCTAATTTGTAATCGTGACCCTTGTGAGCATCCAGCGCTATGAATAGTTTGCTCTTCCTTGCCATGGCGCGGTGTGGGTACTTCGGATTATTCAAAGTGTGTGTGCTTAGTTGATGGTTGCAACTTAACGGTCTAGAAGGCTGATACGGCTGATTAGTGATACAATACTACTAACACGTACCATACCAGGTAGTACAGTCTTACAAAGTAGGTTACTGGTATGAATTACCTTAAGCAAAGCACTGCGCAGATTTAAATACGCCGAATTTTCAAACAAACTACAGTCAACTCTCGTTATAGCTGAATCGGATATAACGGAATTTTCGTTTAAACGGAATAATTCGCTAGCTTTTTCGAAAATCCTTATACAAATAACGGAAAATCTCGTTATTAGATATAACGGAATTTTTTCTAACTTATAACGAAATTAAGATAGATTCTTCTTCTATTAAAAGAAGTCGAAAAATTATTTTAAATAATTAACGAAAGATCTTATAAGACTAGTATAATAACGATTCTAATAGTAAATAATCTTTAAAGTCTATTAATTAATAATAACTAAAAATCTACGACTTCGAATTAAATATCTTAATATGTGACGAAATTCTTTCTTAATAATAGACTTATTTAAACGATAAATTAATTCTCGTATAATAAGACTTCTATAGATCTCGAGAAACTAAGTAAATTATTCTTAAAAATATTTTATTTAAGTGAGAATAACGTTACGAGATCGATAATAATTTACTTATAGACGTAATTTTTCGCGAAAAAGCTAACTAGTTCTAAAGAGAATTATCTTGCTATCGAGATCTTCTTTATCTAAACTATTAGAAGACTAAATTACTTAATTTAAGAATCGTTATAATATTCGTTAACGAAATAAATATAACGAGACTAAATTCACTAATAATAGTAAGATTATAATTAAGATATAACTAAAATTCGTAAGATTAGTAAGTTCTATAATCTCGACGATATTTATAATATAAACGAAACGAGTTACTTCTAAAAGATAATATTTAATAGAAATCTTAAAATCGAGCGTATAAGTGATTAAAAATAAGATAAAGCTCGAGTTATAGCTACGTTAATTTACAATGCTACGGGAACTCGTAAACTTTTAATATGATTTATTAATAAAGTAGCACGTTCTCTCTATTTTCAAGCGACTAATATTAAAAGATTAAAGTCTCTCGAGACTATTTAGAGTACGGGTCGGAAAGGTGTGGTATTTATTGAACATAGTCGTTTTTAACTTTTTTTCAACTTTTTTTAAAAAATTATATCTTTTTAATCTATTTATAGAATTT
>JANQBS010000462.1:0-21005 GCA_033085395.1 Xanthoparmelia taractica | reverse complement strand
ATATAATTTTTTAAAAAAAGTTAAAAAAAAGTTAAAAACGACTATGTTCAACAGATACCACACCTTTCCGACCCGTATATCTAGCTGGGAAGAAATATCTATAAGGGACGCCAAGGCCTATAGGGGCTAGTCCCAATTGGAAAGGAAAGCCGTAGTCCCAATTGGGAAGGTAAGCCGACTTGATGTTGCAGGTCTATGTGGTTGTCACACTCGTAACATTTTTATTCTATCTAGAATAACTTGGTTAAGATACTTAGGAATAACGGGAACGACACTAGTCTGCTTGGCATGGCATCTTGGTTATCCTGGATCTCCTGAATCTTGATAAAGATATAAGAATACGTTTATATAATAAGTATTAAGTTACTAAACAAGGTTTAAAGTCTCGGACTTATAATCTATTAAAAAGATAGATAATAAAACACTTGATTTTCTTGCTACATAGATCTATAAGACTAGATATAATAATATCAAGACTATACTAGATGAGATTCGAGTAGATAGAGTGAAAACGAACTTAATTATTTCGATAGTAAGTATAGAAATTATTCTATTTTAATTTTTTCTATTTGTAATTATAAAAGAGTTAAATTTTTAATCTTAGCGAGATTTATATAAAGAGTTTATTTATTAAATTATAGATTATCTTTTTAAATTAAGATTTTTAATATTTCTAAAATAATCGTTTTCTAATAAGATTATATCTCGCTTTAAATTATATCTCTTTAGATTTTAATAATCTTTCTTAGCTTTCGCGTACATCGCTTTTAATCTAATATTAAAATATTATTTTAGCTATTAAATTTTAAAGATCTTAATATTTATTATTTCTTTTTCTTAATCGAGATTTTAAGAATTACTTATTTTTAATCTCTTTTTAAATATAGTCTTCTTCGAATATACGCGTTATCTTTTTTTATTATCGAGTAGATTTCGCGAAGAACTTAGTTTTAAAGAATTATTTAATTTAAGATAACTTATAATAAGAAAATATTTATCTCTATCTTAAGTACTCTAATATTAATAACTCGATAATCGCTAGTAATCTATCTAAAATAAATATTCTAGATTACTTCTAATTATTTTATATAGTTCTAGCGTAATTCTCGTAATCTCTAAAATATATATTATAAGATTATTACATACGTAGATACTAGTTATTTTACTATATTATATATCTAATATATCTTATTTAACGTAGCTCTCTACGTAGAGTCTATAATTTTATTTAATATAAGATATTATATAGTTAGCTTAAATCGTATCTTCTTAATATATAGTTCTTAGCAAAATTTATTATCGATATATAATTCTAGAACTCGAATATTAATTTTAGACTACGTAGTAATCTTCTCTAAATCTATCGCGATAATTGTATTAAATTATCTTAAATAGCGAGTTAAATATATTAGTTTATACTTCTTTAGTATAAAAATAGCGTTATATATTATTAATTATCTTAAATAAATCTTATATATCTTTTTTAAAATAGAATAATTAATCTTTATAGATTTCTTATATATAAGAAGATAAATATTATTTATAAAATTCTCTTTTTAAAGCTTTAATTTAATGTTAAAATATTTTTTAATAAGCGAAGCGTTAAAGAATAAAAAAAGAATCGAGAATATAGATAATCTTTAGAGAATCTCTATTTTAACGAGCTTTATAGAACTAGTTTTATTATTAAGAATAATAGAGATTACTCGCTTTATAAGAAAGCTTCGTATTTAATTAATAATAAGCTTTAAAATATCTTAAACTTAATAATTATATATTAATTTCCACTATAATATATTATTAAAAATTCTAATAATATTTAATAATAGAAGATTAATTATATTTCTCTTCTTATAATTCTAGACGATATAGATTATATTAATAATAATTTTAAGTATTATCTTAATAAATCTCTTTCTTCGAGCTTCTATCTATATCGACGATAAGAGATTTATCTTAGCGTAATCGCTAAATATTATAGTTATTATTATATCAAGTACTTTATTTAGCGTATTTAAAAGCGCTATTAATCTATACGACTTAGAGTTCGAGTAATTATTCTTCTTTAATTGATAAAGAACTATAATATTAATCTTCTTAAACTCTCTTAAGTAATAATTAATCCTTAGATATATTTTAAAAAGATACGTAACTTTCATATTAGTACTCTCGCTACTTAACGTAGAAACTAATTAAGTATTCTATTAATTTCTAGAGTATTATTTTTTTCTTATAAATATAAATTAAATCTTTATTATATACGAAGATATATAAAAAATCTATAATAAAAATAAAAATACTTTATATTTTTTATAATAGATTAAATAGCGCGAGCTAAGTCTATTTTTAATTCTTTAAAAATTAGATAATTTTTTTAATAAGATCTTTATTAAAAATATATTAAGATTTTTCTTTATCGCTTAAATCTTTCTCTATAAATATTATAATTTTAGTATTTACTCTTCGTATATTAAGTCGATATATATTAATATTAGTTCGAAGAAAAGTTTTAAGTATTCGCAGTCTATTTAGAATAATCGAAGTAGTTAATTTTACTACACGTTTATTATTTTATAATAGGAAATTTCGATAATAAATTTTATTAAGCTTTATAAATTCTTCTTGAATATAATCTATTAAAATAAGAATTTAATTAAAATCTTTATTTTAATTAAATATCTATTTATATTTTATTATAAATCGTTTTATTTTAAATAATAAAGATATATATTTAAATAGATATAGTTATAAAGAATAAATAAAGAGTAATTCGTAAATAATAATAATAAATAAGTATATAATATTAATTACTAAATAAGTAAGTATCGATAATAATAAAAAGAATAATTTAAATATACGAAGAAAAAGATAACTCTACGCTAATTTATAGGTCAGTTTGTTTACGATAAAGCGCTTTTATGCGCTAAGAAATCACTTGTCCTCGCTTAGAAATCGTTCGTCTCGGTCCCACTTAGAGTATAGTCAGTCTAAATATTTAGCGGCGCGCTATCTCTCTAGCCTGCGTCACTAGTCTTATATTAGTAAGCAAATAACGAAGCTTCTATTAAGATAGCGATAATTATCTTCTATATCGTTTATTGTTTTCTATAATAGTAGACGAATAATACTAGAGAGGCGATAGCGAGATCTATAGACTTTTCACTACTACGTGTTAAATTAGTATAGTACTCGTTAGATAGTCTCGTCTCACCCTTTATCTACAATTCTATAGCGACAGTAAGGTACGCGTTTACCAGTCTCTTTTTTTTGCTTACAAGACTGATAGCGCACGCTAGAAAACTAGCGCGCCGCTAAATATTTAGACTGGCTGTACTCTAAGCGGGACCTCGGTCTCGCCTGAGAATTATATTGCCGTTCAGATCCGCTCAAACGACTTTCTTCGTTTGCTCAGCTATAAAGTGGAGTCGTCGTTCGCTCTGATCTGATTACCTTCGCTATGGCATGACGAACAAATCAATGGGGACGAAAAAAGCGCGAGCTATCAGAGCGCCTTCACCCCCAATACACTCACTGCTGGTGCTGCGGTTGAGAGCGAAAGGCCGCCATGCCCCATGCAACGTCGCTGCATCGGTCTGGGGACGATCATGATGATATGTTGATTCAGCAGTTCCTTGATGCACCCACTATAGAAGATCCCTTGGGCCTCAACCGCGACCTTGAACCAGGTGAAAAGGCCGAGAATGCAGTGAATTTCGAAGATATCAGTGATGACGATCTGGCGGAGGACGAGGATGAGAAGGCGAATGCGGATGCAGAGCGAAGGTCTCGGATAGGAGGTCGACATCAGAACCATGCATCTTCCATAGACCTGGAGCGGTTCACGCAAGATGTTGACTTTCCGGTGTTATTAAACGGAAACGGCGACGATGCCAATGCCTATGATGATGATGATGATGACCTATTTGGCGAGGAATCATCACCTTCCATGGAAACCAAATTTGGTACAGGAAAGACTCGAACCGAGCATGATCAAGATGGTCTATCGGATTTTGATGACAGCACGTCGCCTCAGACTCAGCTAGTGTCTCTTCCAACGTCCCCTTTGTCCCGGCAAGTGGAAGCCCAAGAGAAAGTTGTTTTGCGACCGACGACGTTCAGCTCCAGAGAGTCTCCGCCATCAAAAGAATTACAGCGCCAACAAGAGCTGCTCGCTATGTCCAGAAACGGCGCTATGAACACCGATGGCCTGCTGGCGCCTCCTGAAAACAGGGAGGAGCTACTGGCATCATTGTGGCCTAAGTTCAAGCGTAATACAATACCGAAATTTATGGATCTGCTTCCACCGAAACGAGCAAGATATCTTGGGAAATCTATTCCCAAACCGCCGAAACCGATCAGTCCCACTAAAATCAATCTGGAGCTTGCCTTAGATCAAGCGAAGAGCTTCAAGGTCTCGTCGATGCCCAATAAGTCTAATGTGGTGGACGGCAGTAGCAGCCAAGGAATTGTAACCATACAAGAAGAAGTTGTTGTTGAGAAGGACAATGAAGAAGACCTGGATATCGATTCTGACTTCGAGAACGAGCTGTTTAGGGGGATTTCGTGGCAAGACCTGCAAATAGTATGCGAGGATTGGGATATTTGTAGTGCGGCAGAGCCATTTGGATCTGAACAGGATTCGTCGCACAGCCGTAAGGCGAGCAATTTCGATGGGTACGAGAATCTTGAACCTGAACCTGATCCTTGCCATCAATGGCCATCTGCAAAAGTAAGTCCGAACAAATACATAACGGGAAAGCATGCTCATACCTAATCGCAGCGACGGAAATTACATCATTTAGAGGCGAACAAAATGCACGCTCCCCAGTCCTTCTTCTCATCGTTCCAGGATCCCGAGCAAGCTACTTCAAAGGTTGCGAAGACCATCACACTAGACCTTAATGATTCGAGACTTCTAGTCGACCACGTTCAGCCCAACGCCATACCCAGAAACGTATTCGGGCGATCGGATCTCAGGAGAGCAGGACGCGGAGCGTTCACGAAAAGTCTAAGCCAAAGATACAACATCTCCAACGATGAGGCTTATGACTTGCTCAAAGAGAATCACCAAAGCAAAGTTCGAAGCATGCTTGGCAATGCCGCTGTGGAGCATAGTCTACCTGCCGTGAGGTTGCAGTGGCCATTCGTAAGTAGCACGAACCCCCCATGATCGTCTGCTGCGCTGAATGCTAACACTGCAAAGTATAAGACAAAATTGGACAAGCAGGATGCAAGATCTTTTCATCGACCAGCCTTGAAGGTTAACCGCAACGAGCAGGTCGCCTTTAGCAAACCAGGGATCACCAAAAAGAAGCATACGAAAGGTAAAGATACACAGAAGCTGTTCTCTGACAGTAAAGCTCTGTCTTTGGCAGATAACTCTAATGTACTTCTGTTGGAGTATTCTGAGGAGTATCCAACGATGCTTTCAAACGTGGGCATGGGTAACCGCGTCATCAACTATTACCGAAGAAAGACAATGGACGACACATCGAGACCCAAGCTTGATGTTGGCGAGACAGCTGTCCTTTTGCCCCAGGACAAGAGCCCATTCTCAATATTTGGTCATGTCGACCCAGGCCATATCACCCCAACGCTTCACAATGGCATGTACAGAGCTCCAATCTTCAAGCATGCAGCAAGAAACAATGACTTTCTAGTAGTCAAGAATACAACAGGGACAGACGGCTCTGCTTGGTATATGAGGAACATTGAAAATCTATACGTAGTTGGCCAGCAGTTTCCGTCCGTAGATGTTCCGGGCCCTCATTCGCGGAAGGTCACGACGGCCTCCAAAAACCGCCTGAAGATGATCTCCTATCGGCTGATCCGAAAGAGCAAGAACAACAGAATCAGTGTAGGCGAAGTCACGAGCCATTTTGCAGATACCAGTGACATGCAAAATCGGCAGAAGATGAAAGAGTTCATGCAATTCAACAAGGAGCACAAAGAATGGCAGATGCGGTCTGGAGAAGCAGTTCCCGACGAGGAAACGATTAGGGCAACGGTGAAGCCAGAAGACGTCTGTCTACTTGAATCGATGCAGGTTGGTCAGCAGCATCTACAAGATGCCGGTTTCAACAAAGAGGACGATGAATCTGAGGGTGACGAGTCTAAAGAAGGCCAAAGTATCGAACAGCAGCTTGCGCCTTGGTACACGTCGCGAAATTTCTTGCATGCTACGCAGGGCAAGGCCATGTTGACATTGCATGGAGAAGGAGACCCAACACGCCGCGGCGAGGCATTTAGCCTCATTAAGACCTCCATGAAAGGAGGGTTCAAGCCCGTGGGAGCAAGCGCGAACGAGAAAATGAATGCGAGGCAGATGAAAGAATCTGGTGGCCATGCGTACAACGTTCAGGATCAACAAAGATCGTACGAGCAATCGATTCGGAAAATATGGGAAGCCCAGAAACAGAGCCTGTCATCGACAGTCGATCAGTCAGAATCGGACACGGACGAGAATCCGATTGAAGAGGCTTCAAATAGTGCCTTGCGTGCAGAGACTCCGCGATCAGAAGCGCAGGCACCTGCCATCCTACGACATCGTGATGACGAGATTAGTAGTCAATTCACCCAGGCTAGTACTGGCAGCCAAGTAGGGAAAATTCTCAAAATCACACGCCACGTCCAAGATGAGTACGGTAACGAGGAAACGCACACTGAAATTGTACGGGCACCGAAAGTGATGCGGCAATATCTAAAGCGGAGACATGCAAAGGAGGCGGAGACTACAGGGTAAGTGCTATCTTACTGCTCTTAGGTGCAAATTTGACGGTGACAGGCTCACCGATATCAAACCAACCGGCATTGCCGAGCAGGACCGTCGTAATCAACAGAGGTACGTCAATGTTCATGATCGCAAAACCCAAGATGCTGATTGCGATTCAGACTGGAGAAAGAGCTGGCGCGGCTACAGCGCAATAAAGAGCGTCGTATTGCCCGTGACAAGCAAAAGGGGGTCCATCTCGACGGGGCTGACGATGAACCAGCCTCGCCGTCATCTCCTGCAAACGTACTCATGAAAAGTGCGGGCACGCAACGCAAGTGCGCAAACTGTGGCCAAGTTGGCCACATCAAAACAAACAAAAAGTTAAACCCCCTTTGGCGCTTTATTGAGTCTCTGGAGCAGTGTACTGACTGGAATGGTCTTGATCTTAGGCTTTGTCCCATGCTCAATGGTACGATGAAGCAGGACGAAGGATTCGGCAGTTCCGCATTCACTATTGGCACTCCCGAGTTGTGAAAGCCACGGTGACTCACAGGTTTACACATTAAGACGCTTCGTACTTTATCCCGAAAGCACTTATTCAGATGGGATGGCCCTGTATTGCATTGCGTTGGCATTAGAACAGCAAGGCAACCTTGGATCGGGGCAACCCGAAGCAACCAATAATTAAACCGATATTGATTGTGTGCAAGCTTCATAGGCATCTCAGACGCTCACACTGCGCGCTATGACAGAATTACAACCTGCACAATTCGTTCACCCTACCAAGGCTGGAGAAATCCCATTGCAGCTTAGCGATACTTTCGTGTCTGTAAAGGCTACCCGCCGCAGCTGCTTCCACTCTGGCAATCAATACCGGGTCTGCTTGACTAATTGATTGCCAAAGGGACCCAACCTGGCTAAAAAATATCCGCGCCATCAAAGTCAAGTAGCATAAGCAACGCGTCAGTCAAAGCTAGGTATCATGCTTCTTGCACTACGCTGCCGCCCACGCTCTTCCTCGAAAGTGACAAGCTTGGGTCTGCGGTATGTGTAGCCAAGGAAGGCTCCCTTTTTCCGAATTTCAAGGGCTCTTCTGCCCACATCTTTGTCCCTGAGAACCCGATCTCGCGGCCTTTTCTTCACCTTCGCCTTGGCTGCTTCGCCATCTCTACCGCCAGCCCCATCTTTCCCACGGCGACTAGGAGCAGCAGGATTCATGAGAAGATCGTCCTGACCTTGTGCGCCATCAACCTGTGTCAAACGAGCTGTGCTGAGAACAGCATCACGCTCTTCCTCATCCGAGCCATCACGCAGGTCAGATTGACTAGCTGCATCATCGACATCGCTGATCGGCTCTTCCTCATCGAAGTACTTGGTATCGTCGCGGCCATTTACGTCAGGAACGAAAGGGGGTCTTGACAGATGCAGTCGATCCCATGAGATGCGACGAAAGAAGGGATGAGCCTTGATGTCAGTCGCATCGTCTGGATAGATATAATTACCTTGATAGTCTTGCGCATGTGGATCTGCACGTCTAGCTATCAGTTGACCTGGGGTGCGTTTCGAGTGCTGGTAATCATTGAGCCGATACTTCTTCGAGCATAGTCGATGCTCCATTTCCTGTAGAAGGCTGTTGATGAGATCCATGGCGTCAAAGGACACCTTTTCCTTTCTATCCACCTCTCGCTCGTCGGGAAATATCAGAGTTTTTGCATTATCCTGCAGTAGTCAGCAACCTCCATCGCTCGCAGATGAGGGCGTGATCCATACTAATATCTTGGCCTTAGTATCTTCTCTTTTCTCGCAGACAAAAGGTGTAAAGCCGTACAGACACTTTTGCAAATTTCAACGAAGATTTCTCCCCTTTTCGGCTGTCTGACGTACCTCGTATAGTATAATACCAATGCTCCACCAGTCACAACGCCCGTCATAGGGGTCCCCACGGATTACCTCTGGGGCCATGTACTGACTCGTCCCAACTACGCTTCCGGCCAATCTCCGTTTGCCATGACGGTTCCTCCACTGCAGTATCGATTCATGCTCCCTTGGGCCCTCGACCTGTGGCTTTTCGTGCCGTCCTCGTCTGCCCGAGAGAATGTCAGCCAAATTGGTCTTGACTTCTTTCAGGGCATCTTCTTCCTGGTCTTGAGAGTCACCCTTGACCTCGATGCCCAACTTCTCCATCAACGACTGTCGATGGTTTTTGAAGTAGCGTTGGTCGTGTGCCCAATGACCGTCGAACGCAAGGCCAAAGTCCGATATTTTCAGGTGGCCAGATGCGGATATCAAGAAGTTGTCCGGTTTAACATCTCGATGGATCCAACGAAGTCGGTGAGCTTCTTCAACACAGAGAATCATTTCTGCTATGTACCATCTTGCGTGCCTTTCTTTCAAGGTATCCTTGCGAAACAGTAGGCCTAAGAAGTCGCCGCCCACCATGTATTCCATTACTAGATAGAGGTTGGTGCTGTCTTGAAAGCTGGAAATGAGGGGTACAACCCATCTGGACTTCTCAGAAGCAACGAGGAAATCTCTCTCGGCCCGTAAATGGCCCTCTTGACAGTTCCGGAGCATGTCAGACTTACGAATAACCTTCATAGCGTAAACCTCTTTCTGGGCGTTCTTGGACCCGCGTCGATGGGAATTTCTTGGGCCGTCTAGAGTGGATTTCAAGGCCTCTATGGCAGTGGTCCTCAAATTGTTCAACTCTTCGCGTGGCGATTGTCTCCAATTGGACGTGGCTAGCAGCGTGTAAGGGGCAGAAAATGCGTCATACTTCTCTCGTACAAGTCTGACAACCCCAAAACTGCCCTTGCCAAGAATTCTAACCACTTCGTAGCCTGCAACAGCAACGCCCGAGCCTGAGCCTTTGCTAATCTCATTGGTCTTACTTTTCAACACACGAGTCTGCCGAAGATGCTCGCTCTCATAGGCTGCCCAGGCCGCGCGCTCTTGTTGACGTTGCTCATGGGACATTGACTGAGACTCTAGGCGAAGTTCGAGATCATTTCGTCTTATGGAGCGTGGACTAGCGTGACCTGCTAACAATGAATTGAAATGTGTCTCGAAGAAGACCTTCGCATTCGCCGTTGTCTCTACAGTGACCACCGTGGGAGCAATGACTGGCGGTGCTTCTTGGATTGGGGTAAGCGGCTTTTCGCGTGCGATTACCTCTGCGGCGGCCAGATTTGTTGTACCACCAATGTTTTCGTTGCCATCCGCAGCTTTGGCAGAACGCAAAGAGGCGACGTTTGATTCAAGGGAGGTCTTGCCGGTAGATGGATCACCCGCGGAAACACTTCCACTATAATTGTAGCTCGAGGGTGTAGTGCTCACTCGAGGGCTAAGCTCAAGATCGGTTAGAGCACTAGGATCATGAGGTGGATCTTCATGCATTGAGAGGAGGCTTGGCCTCGTGCGAAGGTTCGGTCGGTGGACTATTGTAGGGTTTCCAAAAGTGGCAGATAGCTTATGGGAGAGCTGGTGGGCAAAGCCTGAATTGGATTTGCTTTGGCGGAGCCCTGGCTCTTTACGCTTGAGGTGGGTATCAGCTGGGACCAGATAAGACTGAGCCGAGTTGTACGATGTTCGAGTTTCCTCAGCAGCACTCGCTTGCGCTGGTTCAGTCTCAGCGAGGGGTAGAAACTGAGTCTGTGAATGGTCTTGCAGCAGAGGAGTCGGTGTTCTCTTGCCAGAAGCCGAGTCCATCATACCCAGGGGACTGAGGGCTTGGCTACGAGATGCTGTGGAAGTCGAGGAGGTTACAGCTTCCTTAACTATAGCCAGCGCAACATCTCGCTCGCTTGGAGGATTTGACGAATACTTGGAATTCCGGAGTTCTGATCACAGTTAGTGGTTGGAAGCTCAACCAGAGGAAAAGCTGAACCAAAGAAAAAAACATACCCGTGCTCCTTTGTAAGCCCACGATGGAAAGGAACCTCGAGCCATGGCGTCGCATCCTCGCTGCCATCCCTGATCGCTCGTGGCCGTCTTCCATGCTACATCCATCCAAAGATATTTCGGTGACACCGACTCGATCGGCAGCACCGTCGTGGGTATCGAGCATTGATCGATCGACAACAACCACTTTGCTGGGCCGACTGGAAGCGATAGCACTTTTGGAGCTCCAGCGCCATTTTCTTTTAGTGTCACCTTTCATGGCGGCGGCCCTTACGATCTTGGCGTCGAGGTGTGAGAAGTGAGCATATCAGAGTACTCAAAGACAATGTTCTGAAACTAGAAATACTAGCTAGGCGCTGCAAGGTAATTTTAGAAACGTAGTCTTGTGAATAGAAAAGTTATATCGGAGATGTTACTGTTGTCCGGACGCTTGATTACGAATGGGAAGGATCGGGCGACAGAGACACCCCAAAAGAAGGTAAGCAACAGGATACCCAAACGGACTTAAGTCACTCTAGAAAGAAGGAGCGAACAATTTTTGAATTCGTTAAAGCAACATTCCGATTTTTTGACTTTACATCAGCGGAGAATACCCATAAGCAATCAGACCAAGTCTAGTTGTGTACAGATATCCTTGAGGCATCTCTTTATAGGAAATTTTTCATAGCTCCACTGGGATTAGTGGTGGACAAAACATCACCCTTAGCCGCGCCGGAGACTTGGGAGCTTTCCTCTGTTTTGTCGTTCGTGACATGGTTTTGCGGTAGCTCGCTTTCCTCTTTATTTAGCGCCAAATTTTGTCGAACTCGTGCCGTATGGTCATGGGCAATCTTCAAAGATTGGTCAACCTCTCGCGTTAGATTAGTAACTTGGTCGTCAAGCAATTCATCTTTATCGTTTCTTGCTACTTTGTGATCCCCACCAGTGACTGGCTTCTCCTGACTCGTGCTCTCCCAGAGCGCATCAAGATCCTTCTCCCACCCTAAGGCCGCTGCAAGTTCCCGCACCCCAGTGTCACAATCTCCAAGGAGAAGGACATCGTCTGGCCGAGAGCCCAGCCCTCCAACGCGCTCGAGGTTGATAAGTACTCTTGGCACACCTTCAGAGCAAAAACCAGGCAAGCTGGCAAAAGGCTGCACCGTCAGGCTAGTTCCCATGACAATGCACAGATCAGCAGAGCTGGGAAGCGACCGGTTCCGATGGAATTCCTCCGGCAGCTGCTCTCCAAAAAAGACGATATCGGGCTTGACCAGGCCATTACACTGAGGCGTAAGACAATGAGGAACATCGTGTTTGCGCACTGCCTGTCTCATGAGATCTTTTGGGAAGGATGACTTGCATTCTATGCAGTGATTACGAGCGAAGCTGCCATGAGCTTCCACTATCTTGTCTTCTGGCACACCTGCTTCCCGCTCAAGGCAATCAATATTCTGGGTAAACAGTTTGAGCAAGAGGCCTTTATCGGAAAGTAACCGGACAAAGGAATGTGAGATGGTTGGCCTGTACCTGCCAGGGTATAATTCATGGGCGAGGATGTAAAAGGGTCGTGGGTTTTTTCTGAAGAATGATATGTCAAACACAGCCTCTGCGAAGGGTAAATCGAGTCGCGCGAGATTTGCATAGAGGCCGGTATCCGGGGATCGAAAATCTGGAATACCGGCAGAAGTGCTAATGCCAGCCCCAGTCTGTCCAAACAACACCTCATCCCGTTAAACTCGGATTGGAAAGCTCTAAATACTTGACTGGTACGAAAACAAACTCACCATGACCACTATCTTCTTAGCACGTCCTTGTTCGATGTATGTGGCAACGGCGTTGATCGATCTCTCTTTGAGCCTTTGAGGTGGGACGCTGTCATCAATGGTGGAGGACTGCTCTTGACCCATCCCGAATCGGTGTTGTCGGCCTTGGGCAGGCTTTGAATGCCTTGCTCTTCTTCGACGACCTATATTTGCGGTGAAGTCGAAGATAGACCTTTGATGGGATTATCCTGACCACCGATACTTCTATCATACAATAGTAACCTTACCGTTGATAGAGTATTCTCAAGCTGCGAAGTTATCTTACCTGTTGTTCTGGTATACCCACCGAGGTAGGAAGGTAACCGACTAAGGTACCTTTTCCCGTCTGCTTCCATGCCAAGAATCACTATCCCTTTCCCGTAAACTTATCGTTCAATAACGCTATACCACATTCATAGTTGGCGTGGACGCCTTGCCGAGTGCGGTAATTTGATCAATGCCAAGAACCTTGAAAGCGGAATTTTCTCGCTCGTAGGGCTCTTCCTGCCTATCGTGCCTATCTCACTACGTTCGCCAGCGTACACGAAGAATAATAAGTTCGGCGACTGCTGATATGCTGTTAAATCCCGATCTTTTCCCATCCGGAGAGACCGGAGGTTGTGTGTCTTATTGTTTCCAATATGCGGGACATGATTGTGCCTTCTAGACATTGTTCCCCAATTCGATTGCAAAATAATCATGACAATGATTTCAGATTATTGAGTCTAAATCAAGCAAAGTCCACCGTCGAGGTCGGGGTATGCCTTTCTCAATTGAGCGAGCAGGAGGTTTCAGTAACAGCTCGTCTCAATGATCTTCTATATTCCCAAAGCGATCTCACCCGTGAACTTGACCGCTTGGACCTTCTGCGTGCCCAGATTGGATCTCAGGCTGTGGCGACAAGATCGATCGGTACTGATATCCTGTCCGGTGCTGCCGCAACTGCGACACGTATTTCCGGTGCGGTAAAGCGACTGGACCTGGAGCAAGCCAGGGTGAGGTGTACTCTGGATGTTGTAGAACAAGTGGCTGAGCTCAAAGCATGTGTCTTGGGGGTGACTGGGTCCATGGGAGCTCCTCAAGATTGGGAAGCAGCTGCTGGATATCTCAGTCGTGCCTCCAAGATTTCAAAAGAAATTGTGAACGGGTCTTTCGCGGAAGAGATGGTGCCCACCGCCGAAGTCCCGGATCCCCCTAATGTGACTTTGAACCATGCTGCAGAATCACTGCGTGGTCTTTTCCTTCGTGAATTCGAGAAAGCTGCACAAGAAGGAAACGGAGGCAAAGTCACTCGCTTCTTCAAACTATTCCCCCTCATCGGAAAACCCGAGGTCGGCCTCGATGTCTATGGCCGATATGTCTGTCAAGGAGTTGCATACCGAGCCCGCGCCAATCTGAACGCCGGCACGGGAGGAAATCAGAGACGCGAGAGCTTCTTCTACGCTAATGTCCTGACGAAATTATTCGAGCATATTGCACAGATCGTTGAGGATCATGGGGCCCTCGTGCAGCGCCACTACGGCGTCGGACGGATGGTGAAGGTCATCGAACGGCTACAGCTGGAGGTTGATGTCCAAGGTGGCATTATCCTAGATACTTGGAGTGATGAACGAAGTGTGGGCCGTAAACTCACCGACATAAGATCCTACGCATTCACCTTCCTTTTCCAAAGCTTTCTCCCAGCGCAGCCAGCGAGAAGTGGTACCCCTCGTGCTGGCTCTCCCGCCCAGAGAGGCTCAGCGGCAGAGCCGCAGGCTTGTGAAGATGAAGTGGTGGATATGAAGGAGGTTGATGGCGTCCTAAGCGAGATCGCCCTAATGTTAGGGCGATGGTCACTCTACTCAAGCTTCATAGCCGCGAAGTGCAAGGTAAAGAAACGGCGACCCACTGGATTGAGAACGTGGTCACTGACACGAACAGGAACCTTCCTCAGAACTTGAGGGCGGCACTCTGGATCTGGTGGCGCCACCACTACTAGTCAATTCAAGCTTGAACCAAAAAGTTACTGATACATTAGTTACGCCATTCAATATTATGACAACTTTCTTCGTCCGGAGATCAGTCGAGAAAGCATTTCAATTAGATGAGCAACCATCGGATCTGTCTCTAAATCTTAAGCAGGCTCTACCTTCTAATCCACCTTACATCAGTTCCGCTGTTGATGATGTGATGTACATTGTCAACCAAGTCATTGAAAAGTCTCTTGCAACATCCCAACAAGCAGTAATCTCAAGCATCATCCCTACTATCGCGAGAGTGCTTGGCTCTGACTTCATTGGTATGATTCAAAGAAAGATGCGGGACGAGACCTACCCAAAAGTCACAGTTCAAGGTGCTCCGCCAGGCGAGCAAACGATTATATCGTTCTTAGTCCTAATCAACAACCTGGATGTTGCTGCAGACTATGTGAAGCGAATAGTCCAATCTCGTATTGAGACAGGACGCGCCGCAGCCTCGGCAAACAGTGGCAGGAATGTCTCATCTGAATCGTTAGCAGCTCTTTTCCCCCTAGATCATGATGCTATGACAGTAGGGAAGGCGCTGAAGTCCTTGCAGAATAGTTTCGAGGGCAAAACGTCAGAGCTGATCAGCGACGGAATATTCGTAGTTTTCAAGAACGTTATGAAGCCCCGTCTTCGCCCAATCCTCGCTGATGCATTTCGCGATGTTGACTATCAAATGACCCAGGAGAAGTTCGAGGACTTGCATCGAGATGGAGAGAACGATGATGGAAATGGAAGTCAAGTGGACAACGCAGTCCAACGCCATTTCCAAAGGGGCTGGGACATCTTGACAGAGCCTGTGATGAGATTGATCACCGAGCGAAACTATCAAAGACTTCTTGCAACAATCATCTCATATCTTGGTGAAATGCTAGAGAAGCGAATCTGGAGCTATTATGGGCGTCTTGATGATCTAGGAGCTGTACGACTAGAGCGAGATATTGCAAGCATTGTGAGTATAGTGGTCAGTGGTGGTCGATACGGGTTGCGGGATGCCTTTACAAGGTGTACGCAAATCTGCCTTGTTATGAACATGGAGGACGACGAGTGGGAGGAGCTGCAAGCCACGTCTTCAGCAGGCGCAGAAGAGGAGGGCATGGAGTGGAAGATCGACAGCGAAGAGCGTGCGCGTGCTCGTGGGATGGTGAGGAGATGACCAGATCTAGCGAGCAATCCACCACGCATATAAGAAGATCGTTCCTAGTACCTAGCAAAGATACCCTTATTTACCGGCTCAAAATCAGCGTTTATATGCCGATTCTTATAATCATGTACGAATAGAATGCATTAGCGCGCCCACAAGTCACGCAACGGTAGCCGTCGATTGTCTGTGTCTAGTGAGCTGAATATCTGTTTACAAGACGCACTTGGTGACAAGATACTCGTATTCCCTGGGATATGCAACATTAGGGTTAGGGCTAAGTCCGCTACTGGTAAGGTTTTTTATTGATTTTAATTAATTGTCAGGGCTATGCGAGGCATCTAGCCCCCATACCACTGCGCTACAGAGTCTAAAAGCCACCGGGGTGTTGCCGCTTATTTTGCAATCACCCCTATTTGAATAGATATGCTAAGGACCCTTCGGGCCTTACAACTATCCCCCCCTTAGGGTCGCTCGCCCCGAGCGACTACTCGTGCGTGCAAAAGAATGCTAGCAGATGCGCCTTTCAGAGTACCCCGCAGGGCTATCCAAGCGACTTGATTAGCTCGCTACTAGAGTACCCCATAGGGCTACTCGAGCGAATAAGATTAACGCCTTCAGGGCACCCCGTAGGATCTCAAGTAGTTAATTATAAAAGTCCTAGACTAATTCTCGCAGAGACTCGAATTAAGATTTTATAAATATACTCGAAATATTTTTATTAAGCATTGAAAAGTTAAGTGAAAAGATAATTGATTTCTTCTAACGAAAACTACTATCTAAATACTACTTGCTTTGATCGAGATAGGTACTAGTCACGACCGAGACAGGTACTAATTCGATACTAGCATAATACTAGCATTAGATAGATACTATTCGTAATAATCTATCGGATAACGGGAAAAATCAGCGTTCTCGCTAGCTAACGAGATCCCTTTAGATCTATATTAAACTTAATTATATTTCTTTCTAGTATATACTAAATATTATATTTAGTCTCTTATCTTACTATCGTCTTAATATCTTTTACTATTCGCGACGTATTTAATAAAATATCAATTTAATAATTTATATAATAGCGTATAATTTAAGAATTAATACGATTATTAAATAGTAATTTAATTACTACTCGAGATTTAAGAAATTTAAACTTAAGTACGTCTAATAATAATATAATAAATATAAATATCGATAAAATAAATATTAACGTTAATCGTCTTCGAGGTAAGAGAATAAATAAATTAATATTATTATCGCTATTAAAATTTAACGAGTCGAATAATTAATAATTCGTATTAGATTTCTTAATATCGTTAAGCTTAATACTCTTCTTTTTCTATAATATAACGCGATTATTATTTTAAGATAATTTTAAATTCTAAAAATTATTATTATTAAAAAATCGCTTTATTAGAGCTAAAAGATACGAGCGTAGCTTTATCGCAATATTATTATTCTTTTATAAGATATACTTAATATTTGTTAATAGTATAGTAGCGAACTAAAGAGCTTTAATATATCTATTTTTTTTCTTTTTAATTAAACTCTCGATTTATATTAGACTTATAAATTAAAAATTTAATTTAATTATACGTTATAGCTTCTTTATAAACTATTTTATAATTTAACGTAAATCTTTAACGTATATTATAAGAAAAATAATTTTATCTTCTATTCTAAATAGATTCTTAATCGCTATCTCTAAATTATTTTACGCTATACTTAATTACTTTTTAATTTCGTCGAGCTCGATCTATATAATTAATTAATTACGCTCGAAGCGCTATTAATTATAATAATTCTATTTTTATAATAGATTATTATTATAGCGAATTATATTCTTTAAGATTAAAGAAGATAAAGTTATTAATAATACTATCTTTAAAAAGAATATTATATTTATCTTACGATTTTTAATTAATTATAAGTTTATTTATTCGCGAGATCGAACTTAGCTTATCTAAAAAGAAAATAGAGCTCTCTTCGAAAGAGATAATAAATTTCTCTACTATAAAGATTCGCGCTCTTTTTCTAGTATTATAAAATATTTCGCTTAAATTACTAATTAATTAAGACTTAAATAAAGAATATCTTATATTATTACGATTAGAGATTATCTCGATCTTCGTATATTAACGTCTTAAGATTATAATAATTTAATTTAGCGTCTATATAATTATTAAGCTAAAGATCTTTACTTCTATTTTCTTAAATTCGAGTTTATCGTATATAGTTTATATCTTTTTTATTATCGCGATAGAATTATATTCTAAGATCTAATTTTCGTATAGTAAATTTACTCTTAGCTCGTGATTTCTATATTTAAGTATCTTAATATTCGCTAAAATTAATAAAAATATTTTCGCTACTTCTTCGTTTTTATATATTTAATAGATTTCGAAGACTATCTAATAGCGTAATAGATTATTTTAATCGCTTTTTATCTTCTTTATATAATCTTTATTAATATAATTAATACGTAAGTACGGGTCGAAAAGGTGTGATATATTTGATAGTATGGGACTAGTTTTTCGAATACTATACCGAAAGGTATGGGATATCCTATACTCCCATTAAGTTTTTAATAATATATTACGTAATATTTTTTTTATATTCTAAAAATACATAAAAAGCTTAAGCGAACGCTTATATAATTATAAAATTCTATAAATAGATTAAAAAGATATAATTTTTTAAAAAAAGTTGAAAAAAAGTTAAAAACGACTATGTTCAACAGATATCACACCTTTCCGACCCGTACTTATAATTACGAATTCTATTAAAGAGATCTTTCTTATTTAAATAGAGCTTTAATTATATTATTAATATAATTAAATATATCTTTATAATAAATAATAATTTTAATTTATATATAAGATAACTTATTTAATATTTAATAATAAAAGATTCGATACGTTAAATAGATAGCTTTCTATTAAGTAATTCGAGTACGAAGTAATTATTATATAAGCGTAAATATACTTTCTTTCTTAGCGTAAGACTAATATAGCGCGTATTATAATAATATTTAATTATCGCGTTAACTTAAGCGATAAACTTCTTAGTTTTTATCTTATTATTCGAATCTAAGAAAAGTTTTTTAGAGAAAGATCGACTAGTAATTCTAAGATATTATTAATATAAAATTTATATATGATTTTATTCGACGTCGCGTCGATAAAAGTATTATATAAATTATTTAAAATAATCTATATATAGAGTAAAATAGTAATAAAGTTTTTATTTAAATTTATAATTAAGTAATAGCGTAAAGCGATCTTTATCGCTTAATTAATTCTTCTTTATCGTAATATAATAAACTTAATAAGCTTTATAATCGATTATATCTCTTTCGTCTCTAATATAGTATATATTTCGATTCGATAATAAAATATAAATAAAGAGTTAATCTTTAGCGAGATATATATTATAAATTAATAATAGAAAATATAAGATTAGCTTCTCTTTAACGCTATTATTATTTTAATTAAATTAATAATAAATAAAATATATTTATCTTAGACATATGAGAACCAGTAGACGTAATAAATTTATATTACTATAGATAATCTTAATCGCAAGACGCGACGCGCTTCTCGACGTCTAAAATTAATATTATTAAAACTTATACTTATTATTTATAAGCGTGTTAGAATAGAGGTTTATTATTACGTAATACGCTATATATTAAGACGTAAGTCGCTATTAACGTTACTTTGCGTATTTTAAGATAAAAATTAATTCAATATAAGCGAATAGCGTTATTTAAAGATATTATCTTATTTTAATTATTATAACGAGTAATTATAAAAAATAGATATTTATTATCTTCGTTAAGAATAATCGTTATTATTTTATTTATAAGATTACTCTCGACGAGCGCGAGAATCTATATATAAATTATAAAACTCGTATTTATAGCTTAACGAAATTGCGACTTTTTAGATAACGCTATAAATCATATATTTCGATAGAAATAAATATATATAATATCTTAAACTTTAATTAAAAATATTATTTATTTAACGTTTATATCGCTTAAATATTTAATATATTATATACCTTCTTTATACACGATATAATAAAGTAAATAATAATATAACTTTAGAAACTAATTAGAGTTAAAAGAATAGAAGTTAAGATATAAAATATATTAGACGATTAATTTCGATAAATTTCTTATTTTATTAATCTTAGAAGATTTTTATATTTTAAGTATATAAGTTAATAGATAAGAGAGAAGAGAAAGATAATATTATAATAGTTAATATCGATTTTTACGTCGTTACTTATTAAGAGCTTTCTCGATTTATTATAAATAAATTAAGCGATAATTAACTTTATGATATTAATAAGATATTACTCTTATAATAAAGAAAGTCTTACGCGAGTATCGATTAATAGATAATAATACGAACGAAGAATATCTTAACTTCGTCAAATAACACGTTATGAATTACTATATTATTATTATTCGAGTCTACGATATAGTAGATAAATATAGTATAAAAATCTCGAAGCGCGTATATATAAGCGCATTTAAGCGAGTTTATCTTTTAATAAATAAGCGAGAAAATTTTCTAAAGTAGATAATAAATTCTAATATACGAAATATTAATATAGTAGCGATAGCGAATATAATTCTATATCGGGAAAGCGAGGTAATTTTAAGAGTTATTAGTAATTTAAACGATAAATCTATTATTATTTAATATCGTTAAAATCTAGATAACTTAGAATAAGAATTTAATTTAATTAATAACGAGTCTTTAAAGATATAATATAAATATAATTATAAGATATAATTAAAGGCAAAGATTATCGTAGATCGATTATAACTTAATAACTTTATAAAGACCCTTATCTCGTTTATTAGAATTACGAGTCGGAAAGATCTAAAATAGTCTGGGATATAAAATATCGATATTATATCATTTGATTTTTATGGAATAGTCTGGGAGACATGCTAATATTATGGAATAATCTGGGAAATTTCTAGTATATGCAGGAGTATTCTATGTTATATGTAGGAATATGGGAAATATACTATATATAGAAGAAGTTACTCTATATAAAATTATGCGAACGTATTCTAATTATTATTCTAGCTATTACTTCACTTTATTATCGCTATTACTATTACTCTACTTTATTATTACGTTATTAAGCTAAGCTCGCTATCGTATTTAATATCGTATTATAAAAGATCTTTGTAATTATCTAGAGCTTAATAAATTATTTTTATTATTATTAATATATTTAATTTATTTAATTATTAGAAGATTTGCTAGCACGCTAATTATAATAATAATCTATTATCTATTTTATAATAGTAAATTCTCTTTTTCTCTCTTTATATTATAAAAAGAATTTATAATTATTCTTTATAACTATATATTCTTAGTTATTAAAGTTACACGCTTTATATAAATAATATAAAGATTAATATCTTCGAATATATAATAAAG
>JANQBS010000461.1:0-21061 GCA_033085395.1 Xanthoparmelia taractica | reverse complement strand
TAATTTTTTAAAAAAAGTTGAAAAAAAGTTGAAAACGACTATGTTCAATAGATACCACACCTTTCCGACCCGTAGATAAAAATAAGATCGCATTGGCGCCCAACGGGAAAAAGCAACTCAGAGGTTATATCGAGATCGGGAAAGAGCTAACGGAGAATTAAAAGCGTTCGGTCAACGAACGAGGTATTAAGAACTCAAAAAAGTCGCGAGTAATTATAACATAGGCGAAAAAGCTCGAAGAAATGACTGAATGAAATTATACGATAATACTTATGTTCTTTCGTTAATATTTTGATGTTTTCTTTAGCGATTAACGATGATCTTATATTTTTGCTAATTGCAAGACTTTTCGATTTAACGTGAAGTTTGTAGATATATATTTATCTATTTCTAATGAAAGGATTGTATAATAATATTAATAGAAGTCAGCGTAGCTTTAGTAGATCCCTTTTTTTTTTCACAGTATAACGAGATGAAAGTTCCTGAAATTCTTTAATCAATAGTCTTTAGCAATAGACTTTCAAATGAAAAGCGAAGCAGCAGACTAATCAAAATAACACTATTGAAGGCCGTTATCGATAACAGAAGCAGCTTTGATCGAGTAGAAGGCAGTCAAATTAGGCTCCCTTCGTGCTAGTCCCGTTCTAGCACGAGGCGCTGAATCCTTACTCCCTTGCTGGGCCCCACGACTCTCTCGCTACAGCTTAATACTCATAGCTCTCTATGCTAACAAGTCAGGAGAGTCTTGAAATGATCCCTCGGGGCGCTCCTTGCCGTAAAAAGCTTCTCCAGCCATGAGGCCTGGGACATACACGCCGCCTCGAAGCTCATACGCACCGGCGACGACGGCGCTCCTCTTTAGTAAGACAGGCATGGAGCAGCCAGCCAGGAGGAACAACTCATCGCCAGCCCGGACATTGCATAGACATGCGCCCACGTATCCGCCAAAGGTCGTGAAGAGGCGGGCCACCGACATGGGGACGCCTTCGATCTCCGGGGCCGAAAAAGAGGCCGGGTCCACATTAGCGGCGTGGGCGGGGAACAGATCGCGAAAGGTCGTGCCCCAGAGGTTGAGATCGGCAAAGAGATTCCGAATGACGTTGAAAGTCTGTACCATTGGGTTGGCTGGTTTTAGATGGAAAGATAAGGTAAGTAAAGCAGATCTTCTACCCCGACTTCCTTATAAGGAGCATCAAGGGAGCACCCCGAGCGCTTGTAAGTGGGAGTCTAACTACTATGAGTAAGACGATCAGCTAGGTAGTTAGGCAGTCAGACCCTGTATTATAAAGCCCTCTACTATTTTAGCCTTATCCTCTTACTTTAAAACTTGCCTTTTATCCACTTTTTCTCGTTATCTATTATATTTCTAGTTTTTCCTTCTTTAGCCTCGTTTATATTAATAAGTATAAGATAAATTCGTCTATAGAAATTAGAATAACCATTAGCGATATAACGCTGGCGGTGAATAGTGTAATTAACATAGTAAATCTCGATTAAGTTCTAGATAAGACAATTCTATAATACGATACTAGAACCGGTAGTTAGAATAGCTCTTAATATTAAGATTAGGCGTCTAACTCTTAGCTAGATTTTACTCGAATATCTTTAATCGTATATGTTTCTATCGAGTTATAAGTTAAGAATTCTAAAAGAATCTAGAAAGTTAGTAAGTAACTTAAGATATTTCTAAAATACTAGGTCTGTCGTTAAAAAGGGGATTCGTTCTTTATATATATTTATTTAGACTATAAATTCAGAGTATTCTATAAGACTTATTAGCTAAAATATAATAACTATTAATCTATTGTAAGGGGTTGGTTCGCTGGCGCTTAGCAAGCGGCCTAATCAATATAAGAGACGTATAGTCGATACGATGGTGATTTCTTTATTAGGTACTAAGTTCTAGTAGAACTAACTTCTAAGAAACACGAAAACCCTAGGGCATGCGAAGAGAATATATAACCGCCAAGGCCCCGCCAAGGCCTTAGGCTATGGACCCCGCTATGATTCCGCAATGGATCTTGAACTCATAAGTAGTCGGCGCTAAGGCGCATGTAGCGCTAGGTCTAATAATTGCCTCCCCCCTTGGGCTCTAGTTTCCAGGTGCTATTTAGTATAGTATTCTTAATGCGTAATATAAAAAATCTTTAAATCTTATAGAAAATAAGAAAAAGTACTCGTAAACGACGTCGCTTCTATAATATTAACTTTAATTATTAATAGCAAAAGATACGCGCCATAGACGCGCGTTAGTGCTATTACATATATAACGTTTACTAATTATAAATATCTCGATTCTATTATATTAATTCTAATATATAGTATAGACTCTTTATATAATATAATAATCTTAGTAATACTCTTCGAGCATTAATAGTTAACTTGATATATTACGATTAATTCTATTGTTTATAACTAGTAATAACGTAGTTATTAAATATACGTAGAAGACTTATTAAAAAACCTTAATTCTTTTAAGTAATAAGGAAAAAGAATTCTTCTAATACGCTATTATTCCTATAGTATAAGGTTAATATATCTATAGCAAACGATATATATTATTGATAGTTTATTAAAGAATCTCTTTAGTTCTTTTATTGACGCGTAGAAGAAGTTCTTCTATATACGATATCGTTTCTATAACGTATACTACTAATTACTCTAAAATATATATACTATACGTTATTTATTCTGGTTCTTAGCGGGCTATTATTGAATAATTAATAGTCACGCTTCTACGTCTCTCTATAGGGCTATTCTAGCTTCTATAGTAGAAGGGCGTAGAGTTAATTTATTGTTTATTAATAGCGATATCGACGGTGCGGCGATCCGGCTAATTAAAATTATTAGAAAAATTTTATCGACGATATATCGGCGACGACGTCGTAGATAATAATTACTAGCGTCTTTTAGTGTTAATAAATTTACCTTCGCTTCTTTAAAACTTTCTCTTCTTTATAATATTTAATGTACTTCTCGTAAGTTCTTGCTTTAACGCTATAATATCGCCCTTAAGTGTATTAATACTAACGTATTACTAGTTAACTCTTATTATTACGACTTCTTCTAATTTCTTTATTGTAAGTGTTATTAAACTTTTACTATCGCTACGCTATTGTTAATATATATTAATATTTAATGCAGCTCATACAAAAATAATAATAGTAAGTTCTTTGGCGCTCCGCCATCGTATATTAATATAATGTAATATCTATTTTCTCTTGTCGTCGATGCTTCGTTCGTTTCGATAACGATTATATTAGAGATAAGTTCTCACTCTATTTCTATTGTAAGAGCGCTAAGAAGAAGATTTAAGATTGCGTGAAGATTTCGTCTTTTTTTTATAAAAAGATTAGAAAGATTCTTCGTCAGGTTCGTCGAGTCCCCGAAATTATAGCGTCGATACGTCGTAGTTAAGCGTATATTAATCGTAAGATTACTTAATTTCGTAAGAAATAAAGTTTAACTATAACTATTAGTAATTAAGCGATTACTATTATTACGATTTTTTAACGCGATCTTTAGATCGCGAAGAAGAAACTCGAGGTAATATATAAGCGCGTTAAAGAGCTTAAGGATTATAATAAGCTTTTTTAAGAGGAGATTAATAATATAAACGCTTATAAGACGGAGTTAAAAGAAGTCGTCTCTAATAAGAGTAATATTAAATAAGCGGGCTTCTTAAATAGAAATCCCCCTAAGAATTCTTTTCTCTCGAATAAGAATCTCGCTTAAGATTCTTTTCTTAATCGATCTCTATCGCTACGATAGAGACTATTTATTTCTTTTTGTTTTAATGCACGGCGAATTAAGTAAACTTAATCGCACTCTCTTATAATACGCATTAAGCGTCCCTCTAATAAATTATATCTATAGTAATATACACTTTAATTTAATACGATATATTTTCGATATAGTATCACTTAATTAGATAGCTAAATAATAAATTTCAATTATAAATCTTCTATTTAATTAAATAATTATACTAGTAAGCGTAAAGAGTGCGTTTATAATTATTTAACACACTAAATAGTTATTATATTTACTTTCGTTTTCGGCGCCTTCGCTTACTTAGCGACAATTATTAACCCGATTAAATAGCTTTCTTATCTAATGCTTAATGCTTTCGCTTATTAATCTCTTATATATTATAGATCTAAATTAGCTTATTAGCACGCTTAAGTTCTTCGTCTAATAGTTATTAATTGTACTCTTCGCCTTAACTAGTTTACTTAATCTTATATTAAACGTCTTTTCGCTTCTTAATCTTATTAATAATCTCTTTTATCTTTTATATCTTATTATTATCGATAAGCTTAAGAACTTATATAAAGAATTTCGCTACTTCGTCGTAGTCGTGTATATAATATAATTCAAGTAACGATATATAAAAGATGTTATGAATTTGATACGTGAAAGATAATAATAAGCGGTACGCTTGCGACTCGATTTTATTCACGATTCGAAAAGGCCTTATATACTTATGAATTAACTTTTTGCTTGGGTGTCTTTATTTTAGATTCTTGATTGCTAATATTACTAAATCACTTACTTTGTAACTCTGGAATTAATACGATTTGTTATACTACTTGGCTTAAGCTACAATAGCGCTACGTAGTCGCTCTATTATCTTATCTTTTAGCGTCTATAATCTTTTTATCTTTTTATTTGCAGCGAATACTCTCTCTTCGACGGAGTCGTTCTCGATCTCTTAGCGTATTTTCGAATAATATTTATATATTAAGAAGAACGATATCGTTTCGATGAAGATATATTAACTATTTATGTATATAAACTCTATTATAGATAGTAGTTTAGCTTAATTAATTTGCTTCTTATTAATAAATACGCGTAAGTAGTATTTTAGTATTTGATTTTAACGCTCGATTTAATCGTTAATCTAAGAATAAAAAGCGATACTTAGATAACGCTTTATCTTTAAATAATAATAAATCGTTAATTAGAACTCGCTAATAAATATCGAGTCTCTATCGCTAACGATATTATTAGGTATTTCGTAGCGATAAATAATTTTAGTATAAAATAGTTTCGCTAGTTTAGCGGCGTCTATTTTAATAATTATTAATAGATATCTAATTATTTTTATAAATCGATCTATTATAACTAGAATAGCGTTATAGACGACGCTTTTAAGCTTACTTAAAAATAAGCTCGTAATAAAATCTATAGAAATTTTCTTTTATAATTTAATAATAATAAAAAGCGAGATTAACTTATTATAGAGTCGATGGCGCGGCGTCTTAATACGTTAATATATATCGCAAGTCTTAACGTAGTTAGTGACTTTCTTAAGACTTCTATTCTAGTAATATTTGCGAATAAAAAGCTTATACGTCTTCGTAGCGTCAAAGTATCTCGCTAGAGAATTATTATAATACTTGCTAATAAGTTCTTTTCGTAAGATATTATTGTTAGATACGTAGAGATGATTATTATTTAGCAATAATCTCTCGAAGTTAAAGATTTATATCTAATTACGAGTATAATATCGCTTCGTAGACGTATCTATATTAACTCGAAAAGAGCTTATTTAATTATTATAAGATTATAGCTCTTAAATTAGCGTTTTTATTAACTTTTATAAATCGTTATACGTAGTTTTAAATATAGTCTTAGTCTTTCTCCTTAAAATAACTATCTAAATATCTACAATTCGTAGCGTAGACGCTATTATTACTATTACTTCTTTATCTCTTTACAATAGCTTATCGCTAATTTAAAGAGTAAGTTTATTATAAAGTGTAGATAATAATTTAGTATTTAACAACGATAAATCTTTATAGTCTAGTCGCCGCGACGACGTATCTATAGAATTTAATTTTTCTATTTAATAAAAAATCTTAAAGTTATAAGCGATTAACTTTAGCGCCCAACGAGTCTATCTAAAGTTAAGTTCTTTTTACTTTATAAACTTCTTAAGATTATTATAATCTAATTAGATCTTAATATAGTATTTGTTATTTTTTAGATAGTAACGCTATTACTTTATCGCTATAACGATAATAAGCAATTTCTAGTCGTGAGTCTTATAGTTTTATTTCGCTAATATTATCTTTCTAGAAAAAAACGCGACGAATCGCTAATAATCGTCGTTGTTTTATTACGAAAGTATAGCTTCTATTTCAAAGTTAGAGATATTAGTCTCTACGCGTAATTTCTTTTAAGAATCGTAGTGTTATAGAAACGACGCAGTCGTAAAAGTATTACGTAATTACTCGAAAGTTAATCTAGCGTCTTCTAATTACTTAAACGATCTTAATTTTTTATTAATTTTATTATTCTTAAATAAATTAATAAGAGACGTTATAATAATAAAGTATTTAAAAATAAAGCGTCGATAAAAATTTGTAAAGTCTAAGAAGACTTATATATCACGATAACTTCGCGGCGTTGACTATTCTCGAATTGTTATCACGCGTTCTTAATTTATAACTATATTATTAATAGTCACAACGAATTCTAGAAATTCAACTAATTTAGTGTAAAACTAATATTTCTTTAAATTTATATATAGCTAAAACTAACGTAATCGCTTAAGTACTTGCTTAACGTATTATTAATATTTCGTCAACTCAGCGCTATAGATTAGAATATTATTTAAATATATTACACACGTAATATTTATAAGGCCTATAAGAACTCTATTAATATAGACTTAAAACGTAGCTAATATATTTATAAGATCGAAAGGTATTATTAAATATTTAAAATAATTATAGCGAGTGCGGAACGTAGTCTTTCACTCGTTATTCTTCTTAATACGAATTCTATAATAGATATTCTTAAGATTTAATTTTAAAAATATCTTAACGCCGTATAAGCGATTTAACGTCTTAGTAATTAGAGATAATAAATATTAATTCTTTATCGTTATCGTACTTAAGTCTCGATAATTTATATAAAGATATAATTTATTATTCTTCTTTGAAATAAAGAGAATAGGGGCTTCAACGAAGAAAGTTAAGTAATAAATTTAATTCTTATAAAGTAACTTCTTAAGATATCGTCTTAGCTTCGATAACTTAATTTAAGATAAATTATAAAGAGACTTATAAGATAACTCTTTATTCTTCTTTATCTTAATAGTATAATTTCTTTACTTAAACGTAGATAAGATCTCTATTATATTATTAAAAAAGATATTCTTAAATTTTAGTAGTTTCCTTAAAAGCTTTAGATTATTAATATTCTTTTATTCGTCTCGCGTCACCGTAACGTATACGATTACGAATATATTTAACTCCCGCTCGATTTCCCAAGTAAATTTAATTAATTCTTTAATTTGAAGTTTTTTAATATTAATCTTAAATCGTTACTACGTCGTAGTAGAGTCAAGTAGAATATACAATTAATATAACGCGAGCATATTTAGCACGATATCGGGATCTTCTTGGTCTACGGCGTAGAATAGTATATTATACTATCGCCCTTGATCTTAATTATCGACTATTCAATAATTTAGCTAATAAGCATTATAGTAGTATATACTTTATTCGCTAAGCGCTTTCGCCTACGATAAGATAGCGATATATAATTGAAGATCTTATTAAATTACGAACTTCTACGTAATTAAATTAATATACGTCTCGCAGTCGAGTAGAGCAATAAGTTATCTCTAATTATTCTATAGCTTAGTTCACCTCTTCGTAATAATAGAAGAAGTTATCTCTATTATTCGTTTTTCTTACTTCGCTTTAGAGACGCTTATAAAGCTAATTCGTTTTTTATCGATATCGCTACGACGATAATAATCGATTTATTCTTATCGAGATAATTCGATTTTATATAATCTAATTTCTAATAATGCTAGCAAATAATAGATATTTTAATATTATAATTAGCGACCTTAGCTCTACGCTTCTTGCTTTCTTCTTAGATGCGCGTAGACTTAGCGCTATCTTTTAAAGTCGTATTAGACTTCGAAATTCGAGCTTTTAGAGACTTATTCTTATTAGATTTCCCTAACTACTTCGAATTAGAATTGTCGCCACTAAGGCGCGCGCGCTCTAAAATCGTTTTTTATATAATTGCTATAGCAAGAATTTCTTTTCTCTATTTAGATACATTATTAATATTAAGAATCTTATTCTTTAGCTTAGACCAAAGCTTAGCTAAGAAAAAATTTATTTAATACTTCTTTATAAACGAGAGTAAATAAGCTTTTAGTTTCTTTAAATAGATCTTAAAAACTAAGATCTTTTAATCTTATCGCTACTTCGTTACTTCTTACTTTTTATAGACGAGTAAACGACGATTTATTAAATTCGCAATTAAGTCGAGTAAGAATAATTTAAAAAACTCGAAGATAATTCTATTTAGTCTATAGATTTGAAAGTACTTATATTACTACGTATTAGAATCGCCTTCTAAGAATTATATATAATAAATAATCTTAGCTTAGTCGATAATAAAATACTCGAGACTTATAAGAAATCGAATTTCAACTTCGCGAAATTAGCGCAAATATTTCTCTTTACTATTATTTTTATAAGAATATATTCTTTTAAGATAAAGTGTTTTCGCTTTAATTAAAATATTTATTAAAGACGAAATAATAGACGAAATCGCTATCGCTTTAGCGAGAATCGTAGAAAAGTTCGAGTTACGTAGTACGTTATTACGTGCTTATAACTTAGTTAACTCTCGTTTTAATTTTAGATGACGATTTTCTACTCGAGCGCTTTTAAAGCGTTCTTTTAAAGTCGTTTAATTCTTTAAAATAAATTCTTAAAAATTAATATCGAAGTTACGTCGCTTTGAAATATATTTATTTTAATTTAACGAAGAGTTCGATATCGTAGCGACGATAAGTCTCTTTCTTTAAAAGATAGAGAAATTAGAACTATAAGGAATTGATTCGCTGGCGCTTAGCAAGCGACCTAACTAATATAAGAGACGTATAGTCGATATAATAATAATTTCTTTATTAGATACTAAGTTCTAGTAGAACTAATTTCTAAGGAATACGAAAACCCTAAGGCATACGAAGAGAATATATAATCGTTAAGGCCTCGTTAAGGTCTTAGGCTATGGACCCCGCCATGATCCCGCAATGAATTCTAAACCTATAAGTAGTCGGCGCTAAGACGCATATAGCGCTAGACCTAACACCTATAGATAGGTTTCTAATATATAATCCCCTAACCGACTTTATCGAATATCTATAGATCTAGTATCTTCTAAACTCTAAAATTACTATAGAGAAGTAGAGAGCTCTTTATAAAAAAGATATCTAATTAACGTAGTTTAGTATCTCTTACTAATAGAAACAACTAAATCTTTACGTCTATCTCGTATTAGATTTTTTAATTAAAAACGCACGCTTAGCACGCTATATAATAACTCTAAAGAAGTAGTTTCCTAATCTCGTATCTTTTTTCGAAGACACGAGAAAAGGAAAAAGTACAATTATTAGAGCGCTTATACGAAATATAGTATAGAATAACATCGACTCGATATCTATCTCTAGTAATAATACAAACAGATATAAATCTACTAGCGGCGATATATATCTATATATAGATCCAGCGTCTATCGGAAAAGAAGTCCCTCTATTTTACGTAGATAAGCGACGCTCTTCAAAAAGTAAGATTCTTAATAAGCTTACTATGCGATTAGATTATAAAGATCTAAGAGGGGCTGAAGTATCTATCGTAATACGTGTCGCCGAAGGCGAAGTCGAGGGCGATAAAGATTCTAGAAGTATACCTATCGAACGCCCAAGTCTACGCGAACTCTCTGCAATTAAAGCCGAAGTAGAGAAGCATCGCGCGATAGTAAAATATATACTAGATTTGCAATAAGAAAGAATAATACTCTAACCTGGAGTCTTAGAGAAAATAATCGTTAGTTATAAGACTAGGAAAGCTATAGTAAAGAATCTCTATCTAAGATTTCTATATATCTTTTTAGACGTTATCTATTATACTACGACTAATCTAAAGTTCGTTTTACCCCCGATTACAATTTTATTATAGACTAATTATAAAGTAGAGCGATAGAGGCGAAGCTTATCGAACTCTTTAAGTAGATATCTAAAGGGCACGAGTAGATAAGAAATCAACGCGTTAGACTAGACCTAGTTATTATTATAAATAAGAACGTTCTATCGTCCGAATAAGCATGGCTCGATATAGAGTACGTAATAAGAATATTACTCGCACATCTAGAGCTCTCTACTGCCTTCGTAGAACTACGGGAAAAGTGACGTCTTCGTAGGACTACTTTGAGAACGGTGGAAGATCTAATTTATTATTACTACAACTTTTTTCATATTGTTTATATTCCGATACTCACACCTAAAACGACGTATATTATTGCAATTTAGTATAATAAGCTATATTAAGAGATTTAAAATATATTAGAACGTATACGAGAAAAAAAACTTAAGCTAGGTATAAATTTGAACGTTAAAAAATTTAGTAAGTATATAGAAGATACTCTTCGTCGAATAGCGAAAGATCTTATTAGTTAGATCGATTTTTATTATTTAGTAATGAAATATACTTAACGACCAGTGATCTTTAGTAAGTACGTGGCTGCTTTACTAATAAAACTTAAGGAGTATAGAGAATAAGAGAGTAATAGTAGTAACGTATAAGAGGTCGAAATTATAAGTTATCTTATACCGTTCGTCGCCTACGTAATTGCATCCTTAATTCCGAAATCTACTTCGAAAGAAAATAAGCTTTAAATATTCTACTTAAGCCCTTAGACTAAGCTATTTATTATTATAAATCTTAGCTCGAGACGAGGCGATCGACTTGTTTCTTAAATAATGTCGTTTAGCTCTAGAGCGTTTTCGCGATACGTTCTAGAAGTACGAGGCAAAGAGCGGTGCTTAACGATGTTTAAATTACTATATAGGTTACGAAAAGAACTATTAGTTTATACTAATATCTAAAGCTTTCCTTTAGCATTATCGCCTTATATCTTCGACGTCTATTCTCTCAGTCTCGTTGTTAGTAGAAGAGTTTAAGTACTTCTTCGAATCTAGAAAAGTCATTAAAGAGTTATTTAAAGAAGTAAGTCAATTAATCGAAAGAAATAATAATATAGAAGTAGCGATAACTCTTATAGTAAAAGCTAGCGGTGTGACTTCTATTAGTAGTAACCTTACTTATTTTCTATATCTTTCGCAGTATCCGATCTATATTCTTCTATATAAGAGCGTACGATATACTATCTATAAGAAATATACTATTCGTTTTATAGAAAGGGGAGATTAAACTTAATCTAGCGTAAAATTACAACGTTGCCCCCTTAGTTACTACTTTAAACACGATAGAGAATAGTAAATAAGAAGTAAATTACGCATAGCTAGCGTTCGACTTCTAGCTCTAGATAGATAAGTTCTAGCAATAAAACCCTTCGAGCGTTATATTTATTCTTAAGTAGAGGAGGCGTTCGAGGGATTATAGAGCTAGTAATATTACGAAGAATTATATTAGAAGTCCGGTTTAATATTTCGATATTAGTATTCTCACTTAGAAATAAAGCTATACGCAATCAACGAATTAGAGTATAAGTGAATATTGTAGATAGATGCTTGAGCACCCTTGTATTAGGGCAGTAGTCTTTTAGAGTAGTAAATGCGTAGTAGAAGCCCTCGAAAGACTTCTTAGCGCTAGGAAACTCTTATATCTTCGCGATATAATCTAAAGTGAAGATATAAAGCTATATATAGAAGTAAGTAGATAAATAAGAACTCTATAACTCTAAATAAGAAGAATTCGAATAAGAAGTTAAATACTAATAAGAAAATCATATAAATAGACTTCTACTAAGTATAAGTCTTCTTTATCTCGCATTAGATATATCTAATATATATAATATCGCTACTATCGTAAGATATATTAATATATAGTCTTACTATAGCGATTAGTGTTTTTATTTAGCAATAAAGCTATACGTAATTAACGAATTAAAGTATAAGTAAATATCGTAGATAGATACTTAAGTACTTTCATATTAAGATAATAGTCTTTTAGAATAGCAAATGCGTAGTAGAAGCTCTTAAAAAATTCTTTAGCGCTAGGAAACTCTTAAAGAGACTCAAAATATTTATAAAAGATAACGAAGTCTTCGAAGTAAACTTCTAATAATCTCGTCTGCGAGCGAGTATTATTAATATTAGCGCGAACGCTAATATAGACGTAAAATAATAAATATACGAGCGGAGTGCGTAATAATATAGAGACGATAGAAATCGAACTTTTATCGCCTTAGTAGCTGAATCTTATTACTATTAAGACCCGCGTCGCGTGTCGAGATAGTAGTTTCTCTACGAAAGAAATGCTCTACGTAGTAACTCTCGATATCTAATAATCTTAATATTAGACGTAGCTATATCGTTATAGTCTCTCTAGTAAAGAAATCTTCTTTTAACTAAAAAAGCGAGGAATCTCGTAATACTTTTTACTAAAAGAGATGTCGTAGTGCTCTAACTACGTATACGTTATCGTTTAATACGATAATAATAAGAGTAATTCTTTAGCGAAAAGAATTCATCTTGAATATTAATAGCGTTAGATCTAAATAATCTTCGTATAGTCTTATAAAGCGGCGAGTGAGATCTTATTTTGCGAAATTCTTTTATTAAAGATTACGTGCGATATAAATAAATTTATTTATTTATAGAAATGCGACGAAGACGAGATAGAAGACTATATATATCGTTATCTCGATCTTCGTTATTTAATTAAGATATAATAGAATTTATAATAATAAATCTCTTATAATAAGCTTTCTTTTTCTAATATTAGCTTCGTCGCGAAAATAACGATTATTTGCGATAATACGTTATAGCTAAGAATAATAAAAGATCGAGAGATTATTATATTTTATATCGATATACGTGAACCTAAGGTCTATAAGATACGTCTTTATAAACTTTACCTTAAGATAATTCTTACTTAGACTAATTATTTAATCTATAAAAGTATATAAGATCGCTAAAAATAACAACGATATGCTCGCGAGGGCGCAATAGAAGATATATAAGCGCGTTGCCGTTTTATAGATTTTTTATATTTTAATAAATAATTTTTATTAGAGAAGACGTATCGTCTCTCGCGATAGCGAGATTTAATTATATTAAGATTCTAATAAATCTCGTCTTAGCTCTACGAAGCGATAGCGAGATCTCTCAACTATAAATATTTATTAGCGATTTTTCTAAATCGTATACGCGAAAGATTATCTATTAATTAATTAATCTTTATTAAAATTTAAATAGAAATTAGAATAATATTATACACGATAGCGAGTATAGCGATATCTCGTAATAATATTATAGTAGGTTTCTTTATAATAAACTTCTTTAGGCTATTAACGTAGACGTTATTATCACAATAAAGAATTAATCGAGATTTTCGTATACGATTTAGTTATCGATCTATCGCGTAATAGACTATTTTTATTTCTTTAAATTAAATATTCTTAGAATAATAACGAGTTATTAATCTAATATTAAAAATATTCTTCGATTAAATTATTATAAGATTCTCGAGTTACTATAAAATATAGTCTCTTATATTAATTTTCTCGAAGATGTTAGTTTAAATATATTATATTTCTTAACTATCGACGTAATTAATTAGACTAAGATCGTCTTAGTTATTAAGAAAGATATTTTATTATTACAAATTAATCTTTATATAATATATAATACGTATAACTACGGCCGATCTATAAATAACGTTAAAAAGTCGTCGAAGAAAGATTTTTCTCGAGATTACAATTTTAATAGCGAACGCTAGAAATTTCATCGCTAACTCGAGCTCTTTACGAGAAATTATTAATCTATTTAAAAGATTTTTAACTATAATTCTTATTCTCGCTAGCTTATCTAAAGAAAGTCTTATCTATATAAAAATATTATCGAATTTAATTCTTAGAAATTCGATAATAGTATTTATAACGTCTTTCGTGTAATTAATTTAAACTCTTAAATCGTCGCACATTAGATTAAATTAAGTCGCGTACTTAGCTACGTTTATATATAATAATAAGATCGCGAAAAAATCGTTTAGATAGTAAAGTACTATCTTTTAAAGTAATATAGCGATTATAATTTAGATAATAATCTTCGCGAAGAAATCAAATAGAAACGATAACGTTCATAATTCGAATAATAGATATCGTTTTATTCAATAGCGATTATTATAGTAAAATTTTAATAATTATTAATTTAATATTATTATTAATATATATTAAAAGACGTCTTTTAGATCTCGTTTGACGAATTAAACTCTTAGACTCTACTATAGTACTACGAAAACTACGTTATCGTATATAGTATATTCTAAAGTATCTTATTTCTTTATAATATCGTTATTAATCGCCTAATTAAGAGAAAAGAAAAAATTATAAATTCGTCTTTAATCGTTATTATACTTCGATATTAGTTCTAGCGGCGAATAGACGTAATAAGACGCGTTTTAAGAATCAACCTCGATTAAGCGATTCTACTAAAGCTATTTTTAAAGATTCGAAGTTAATATATTAGATACTACGAGAGTAGATTAATAATTATAATTTTAATAAAGTAAAATAAGATCTCGAAATTCTATCTTAGCGCTCTTTTGAATAATAATTAAAATAATCTCAACAAATATAATATTAGAATAATTCTTTAATTATCGTAATTACTTATCTATATATAATAAAACTAAATAAAGTAGATTAGAATCTAACTTATCGAATAGCTAATATAGAAAATTCTTAGATATACATCGCAGTGATTAAGGCATCTGCGAGTGTCCTAAAAGTTAATCGATCTTCGAAACTCGATTATTAGTGTTCTCATTCATAAAGACATACACATCGGGACCAAGCAATACTATAGATAGTTGATTGGGTTATCCCAACGCTAAGATCAGCAGTTAGTAAGTCTAGCTAGGTCGTTAGCAGGCCTAGATAAGCCTCTAGACGTGCCTCAGCGCTAGAAAACTCCCTATACCTATACGGTATAGACCTGAAGTGTCTAATTAGATAGCTATATATAGGCGTGAGTGAGTGGGATAAAAGAATACGATTGCTCTAAGTGAGAAGAATTCGAATAAAGAGTTAACTAATAGTGTGAGACCCATACATATAGTGCTCTCGAAGACACTTGTTCCCCGCATATACGCATGCATCTGGAACAGGGGCTGAATCATAAGACACACTAACCCATAGTCCCACTATTCGACTTAATAACTAATAATTTACGTTATTAGTAGCTAAGTTCTAGGCCTTCGAACACGTTAAGACGAAATGTTTTAGCTAACATAGACAATAGATATAATTATATTTGCATTAATAACGAAAATAGCTACCTCTATTAAAATTCTAGTAAATACTCTTCGTCTCTACGAAAACGAACTTATAAGAAATCGACTCATTAAAATATAATCTCTACGCGTTAGCCGAGGGTTTTTTACGTACGAGAAGATCTAAATAACTCTAATTATTAGCTAGTTATTCTACGGGATTATTCTAATTACTTTAAAGACTTGTCACGAACGAATGGACGTGTAGTGGGATTGACTGCTTCCATTGTTTAAATATGCTACGAATGCTCTGAAAACTCTTCTCCGGAGCAATATTGATTCACACCGGCTTGATATTCGGAGAGCATATGTCAAAACCGTGACAATTGCCAACAAAAACAACAAAAAATAATATCCTCGTTATTCCAGATCCCAAATCATGCTCCTATTAATCCATAGCTAGTCACACATCAACTGATTGATTGATTTGATTGAATAATGGTGGCTGCGGCGAGATGGGTGTGTGTTGGCTGATGCTGATGTGGGATGAATGCTCGCTCTAACGTTGGCTAGTGCTTTGCTATTTAGTGACGTACGGTCCGTTTGACGTGTGAGACGCATATATCCTAATGGAGAGTTCGAAGCTGGCTGGCTGGCAAGCATATGGCTGGCGGGCAGGCTTCTCCGTAGTGCAGTGGTATTTAGCTCCCATGGGAAGCAGTATGGCCACGTGCCATCAAGTAGAGTGGTTTGAACCATCGAATCTTGATCGTATGGGCCTTTCAACATATGATGACTCTCTAGCCCCTAACTCCCTAGCTCTTAACTCCAACACACATCAGGCCTACTCCCCCCAGTGTCATCGCACCCGCTATTATAAAGACCGCAGGGAGATCGAACACTTCTCTTTCAAATTATAAGTCTAATATACTAAGTTATTATATTATACGTCCTATAAGACGAATATTTTAATAAGCTTAAGAAGGGTGTTAATATTATCACGAAGACTCAAATTAGACGAGCTAAAGATCACTCGGGCTAGTTATATATATAACGATATACGAAGAATCAAAACCGAGGCGTTACTATTATATTATCACGAACGAATAAACGTGTAGTGGAATTGACTACTTTTATTATTCAAATATGCTACGAATACTCTAAAAACTCTTCTCCGAAGCAACATTAATCCACATCGACTTGGTATTCGAAGAGCACATGTCAAAACCATGACAAGACTCGTTATAACGAAACTCTAATAATATCGTAGTATCGAGTTAAATTTATAAATCGCCGATATTTTTTAAAGGCGAATTCTATATTTAGTAAGAACTAAAAGAAGCTAATTTCTTACTCTTAATGCGACGAATTAATAAATAACGAAAGAATATATATCTTAGTAGATAAGAAGTTTTATTATATTATTTATCTCGTAAATATTTTTAGAATTCAAATTAAAGTAGATCGCAGTTAGTTTAACGAGATCTTTGATTTTAAATATTTTAAAGAAAATAAATTTAAAGTATTTAATCTTTACACTTCGAAAATACTTCATAATATTAATAAAGAGCCTCTTATTTAGTATTTAAGATTTTCGAAAGAAGACTATTTTTCGTTTCTTCTTCTCTAACTTTAATTTAGAATTAAATATATATAAGTAATAACGATAATAACGATAACGATAATAAGATTTTTTAATTTAATAGATATCGCGAAAGAAGAAGACGTAACTATTCTACGCCTTTAGTAGCGCGATCTATAACTTAATAATAATATTACGATCGCTATATTCGCGTGATAACCGCGTTTCTTCGATAATATTAAAACTAAGTATTCTAGACGTCTCGTTTTTCTTAGAGTTATTATAATGTAATAAGAAAGTAATAGTCGACTAACAACGAGATACTTTAACTTGTTTAAGTATTCTTACTATCTTTTTAGATCGAGAAGACTATTATTATATCTAATTAAACTTTCTAATAATAATAATTATAACGAAAAATAACGATAATAAAGAAGAGTATAAGAAAAGGTATAAGAAATATCGATGAAAATAAATAGATAAAATATATAGATATAATATTAAGATTAGTGATAAGACTAACTTCTATATAGACTATAGTGTATAAGAACTCCATGACTCTAAATAAGAAGAATTCGAATAAGAAGTTAAATACTAGTAGGGGAACCACATAAATAGACTCCTGCTAAGTATAAGTCTTCTTTATCTCGCATTAGATATATCTAATACATCGACTATCGTCTAAGTTACCTACATATCGTATGTATCTAATACATGCAATATCGCTACTATCGTGAGACACACTAACACACAGTCCCACTATAGCGATAAGAACTTTTCAATCTAGTTATTAGTATAAGTACTGGTATGAATCTTCTTATTATCTATTGCAGCCGCGCTAACTCGTAGCGTAGGCGATATCGTAGTTCTAAGCCTCTTCAAGATAAACTGGAATATTAGTTAGACTATTATAGAATTCGAAAAACTTAGTAAAGATATATTCTCTAAACGCTACTGGTTGAAAGTTCTATTGTTTCGATATATAGTATAGATGCTCTACTTCTATCGTTACATAAACGATAGTATAGAGAGCGCGCTTAAGAAGGCTTTTAGATCTAGAAAACTATTCGACTTAACTAAGAGTACTTATTTTAAGAACGTTAAAGTTAGTATCGTAGTATTAGCTTCTAGCGATTATAGACCGTATCTCCTCGTAAGGAATACTACTAAAGATTAATTAGCTCTCTTAATAATTCGATTCGATATAGTACTAGTAAACCCGGACTAATAGTCTAAAGACTTCGACTTTCTAGTTCGTAAAGATAATTCTATAGACGACTTGCTAATATGGGAAGCGTAAGTAGATACTATTTCTTTATATAAAGCAGGTAGCTTATCTATTTAGCGCGCGAAGCACCTTCGCCGCTCTAATCTATTTCGAGTCTTATTATTATAGAGTCACTAATAGAACTTATATTAATAGTGTCTTACGACGAAATAATCTATATTAAATATTAATTAAGAAAGGAAAAGCTATTTAGAACCTAAAGACCCAGTAGATATTCTTCTCTCTCTAGGCACTAGGCTTAAGACCGACGTAGAGGGGAAAAAACAGATAAAAGATAAGCGCCGTAGAATCTTTAGAAAGATTATCCTAAATAGTCTATAGAAAAAAGTTGCGGTAGAGATTAATATAATTTAAAATACGCTCGACTGTAACTAGTAATAGGAGAATTTTATATCGTAACGCAGTCCTGAGACTAAAAATGTATACTATCGCCTCAATATCGAACTTCGAGCGCGGCCTCCGAACATTAATAACGTCGACTTAATTTAGAGGATAAGAAATATAGCTGAAAATTACTTAGCACGGGACGGTAAAAGCTTCTTAGAACGGAGAAGATATATAGATCTAAATTACCCGTCTACTTAAGCTTATCTCTACGCGATCGCTCGGCGTCTTCTCGTCGGATTATTCTAATTCGGGTAAATTTCTCGTTAAGATAATAAAATTATCTATAGTTATCTATTCTATCGCCTAAGTCTCGACTCGGCGAATTCTCTTAAGTAGCTTATTAACGCCGGCCTTGGCTTTCGCGTATAGTACTATAATAGAGCTAGAGGGAAACCCTCGGCCCGATCGATGTTATGTTCAATCTCGAGACGTTGTAAAGTTCAATATCATATAAGATCGTGGCGGAGAATTCTATTATCTAGATATAGATGCCTAAGTAGTCTTCTTAGAAGTCTATTAGTGAATTTATAATAATATAGTAATAGAATTTCGACGATCTTTAGTCGATAATTAAAATATTATATCTTAGACTTATTCTAAGCTAAAAAACTCTATCGCTCTAGATAATTATTATTATCTTATACTGGTCTACTAGTACGAAGAATCTGATAAAATCTTTTAAGGCGAAATTTAGTAATAAGAACGCAGACCCTTTATATTTCTATCTCTCAATTTCATTATACGCTTATAGAATATATATAGAGGCGAGGTTACCCTTCGTAGATTAGCTAAATAGTATAGATATTAGAAGGCCGTTAAGTAGATTAGTAATTAGGTCGCTAATTACGCTTAAAATAAACTCGAGATATACTTCTTAGCTTCTAGAACGATATTAACATTTAATAATATTCGTATAATAGTATTATTTCGAGGCGTATAGGGCTACTATAGAATTTTTTTAGAATCGTCTAGATATTTCGTTTTATTACCTATATATTATCTATAAGAAAGATTCCTCTATATTAAAGTTACTACGTGCCTATCGACAACGATAAAAATATATTCTAATAGTATAATACTTGACGTAGTATCTCTTTAAAATATATTATCTTTCTTATTTATCTTTAATATCTGCTTTTCTAAAAAAGATACCTTTAGTCGAGTATTTAGCTTTCGCTTCCCTATTAATATATCGAGTTTTCTATTCGCTCTTTATCTTTCTTTCTAAGCCGCTAAGTTTTTTTCTCTCTATAACTATTAATTAATATAATCTTAGCTAAATCTTTCTACTTTTAAAAATATCCCCCATTATCTTTTTATGGGTTTCTATCACGGTTTTGATATATACTCTTCGAATATCAAGCCCGATGTGAATTAATATTACTTCGGAGAAGAGTTTTCAGAGTCTTCGTAGTATATTTAAACAATGGAAGTAGTTAATTTCACTACACGTTTATTTATTCGTGATAATATAATAGTAACGTCTCGATTCTAATTCTTCGCATATTGTTATATATATAACTAATCTAAGTGATCTTTGGCCCGTTTAATTCGAGTCTTCGTGATAGTATTAATATTCTCCTTGAGCTTATTAGAATATTCGTCTTATAGAACGTATAGTGTAACGACTTAGTATATCGAGCTTATAATTCGAAAGAGAAGTATTCGATCTATCTGCGATCTTTATAATAACGAGTGCAATAACACTAAGGGAAGTAGATTTAATGTATATTGAAGTTAAGAGCTAGGAAGTTAGGGGTTAGAAAGTTATTATATATTGAAAGGTCTATACGGTTAGAATTCGATGGTCTAAGCTATTCTACTCAATATGACACGTGGCCATACTGCTTCTCATGGAAGTTAAATACCACTGCACTACGGAGAAGCCTGTTCGCTAGTCATATGCTTGTTAGTTAGTTAGCTTCGAACTCTCCTTCAAAATACACGTCACACTACATATCAAACATTAGAATTCAGTCAACGTTAGAGTATTTATTCCTTATTAGTATCAGCAACACAAACCTATCTCGTCGTAGTCGTTATTTATTAATTATTAATTAATTAATTAATTAATAAAGTATATATAAATTAATAAAAGTTATGGTTCGGGATCTAGAATAACGAGAATATTATTTTTTATTGTTTTTGTGGGCAATTGTCACGGTTTTGATATATGCTCTCCGAATACCAAGTTCGATATAAATCAATGTTGCTTCGGAGAAGAGTTTTTAGAGTCTTCGTAGTATATTTGAATAATAAAAGTAGTTAATCCCACTACACGTCTATTCGTTCGTGATAGTTCCGCGATCTTCATCTTTCATCGCCGCGAACGCCAGATTTAAAATATCGTTTGCGTCTTCTTTATAGTTATTATTATAGTCGAATTTAAATTCTAATTAAAAAAACTACGTTAGGCTATAAAGAATTCTAGTAACTACGAGTCAAAAAGGTGTGATATCTATTAAATATAGTCGTTTTCAACTTTTTTTCAACTTTTTTTAAAAAATTATATCTTTTTAATCTATTTAT
>JANQBS010000460.1:0-21218 GCA_033085395.1 Xanthoparmelia taractica | reverse complement strand
AGAGATATACTAAAATACGCTCGAATAAACGTATCGAAATTATTAATATCTTAATATTAATAATTAGATATAGAGGGTTAAACGAGTAAGAAGTCGCGTAGAGTCGCTTAATAATATTATTAATAAGATCGAAAAGACGCTAGAAATATCAAATAATAATTAATTTTAGTGATATAAAAGAGAAGATTAATATTCTATTTATTATTCTAGTCATAACTTAAATTTTTAATCTTAATTAAGTATCTTTCACTTATTTTAAAAATTTATTAATTCTTAATTAGTAAAAAAGCTTAGAGTCTTAGATCTTATTAATAACACGTGTGACTAGAGATATCTTAGTCGTATCTTATGGAGCTATAGCTTATAAGCGATATTTCTTATAAGCTAAGCGACTATATAATAATTAAAAAAGCTATTTATCTTTAATATTTTAAGTCTTAATAATAATTTCTTATATAAAATATTAATAGAATAGTTATAAATAAAATATACTGAACTTAAAGAAAGATCTTAATATATTACTTAAAGCTAGATAGATTAATTAAAAAATTCTAAATTATTAGATAGAAGAGATTTCTAATGTTAATTATATTAGTAATAATAATAAAGTGCTCTTTAGATTAACTCAAGTAAGAAATTAATTCTTTCTTATTAAAATTCTATTTATTAATTATTCTTTAATTAAGAAAAGAGAAGCGAACGCAAAATAATAGAGAATTAATCTTTATAGATTAAAGATCCGCGAAAAGAGTAAGAGAGATAATTTAAAATTATTCTATAAGTGATTAGAGAAGAGGTCGACTTGGCGATCTTACGTAGATTATAATTCAAGAAAATAATGTATTATAGTTATTGATCTAGCTATTACTTATTAGAATAGTTATATTTACTTAGCGAGATTAAATTAGAAGGGAGTTTATCTTAATATTACTTATTAAGTGCCGGAGTTTAATAATCGCTTAAGCTAATTTCGCTCTAACATATATATCAATTTAAAATTTTCTTATCTTATTCGTTATCTAATATAGAAAATAATCTATATTATGAAATACCCCTATATATACTAGAAATTTCTTAGATTATTTCATAATATTAGTAATTTCTTATCTTATATCTTTATAAGTGATCTAATATAACTCCCTTATAATACTCTCCCATGATATGGTATGGTACGGTATAATATGAAATATCCTATCAAATATACCAGACCTTTCCGGCGCGTATTTGATCATGGCGATCTATTTCACCTATATTATAATTATAGTCTATAGAGTAGATTGAAAGTAATAAAAGTCTAACTTCTTTATTATCTTACATAGTGACTATAATGTTCTTAAGCTACTTACTAACTCTATAATTAAAAGACTTCTTTCGCTCGATAAGAGTATAATAACTAGAATTATAATAAGTAGTGAGAAACTATACGAGATTCTTATCTTATTAGATTATCGCACAAACGTTATTATAAACGATAACTTCGATCTGAAAGTTGAATGGTAGACGGGTTAATTTACGCTTGATCTTCTTCTAAAAGATTAAAGGTTAATTCTTATAGTTAGATCGTGCGATATCGTAAGCAAAGTAATTATAGTAGCGGAGTACGTGAAATAGATTAGCGTTGTTGAAGAGATTATCGCAATATAGTATAAAGAAGAGATCTCGAGGAAGCGATAGTATAAGATAAAGTATCGCACGTAACGTCTTACTAAGGTCTTTAATTATCGATTGAATAAATAAATTAGATCTAAACTAGGTTAATATAACTTTATTAGCTAAATTAGATAATATTTTAGAAAAGTCTAATTTCGAACTATTAAATAGGAAGCTATAGTAGTATCTAGCCTCGCATAGAGCGAGAACGTTATATCTCTCTGGGCACGATTTACCTCGCATTATGATAATGTGCTTGCTTCTATCCGTGAAACGCACTATGATCTTATCTATCGAGACCGAAGTCGCTGATATAATAATGAACTTGAATCGAGTCCTTACAATTAACGTAATCGGCTTTATCTTATAAAATCTAGATATTAATAGACGAGTATTTGAGAAAGACGATAAGTGAAAGAATAACTTAATATTAACTCAACGATTGTAGCTACGAAATCGTATAATATAGTGCTCTGGCTATTCGCCTTGCTTAAATCAATAGGTCTCGGTGCGTCTTAGTTGAATAATAGATATGTAGATAATTTAATCTATTTAGATCATGAGTTCTAAAGCGAATATTTTCTTTTAAGGACGTCGTGTTTCTTGATCTCGGCGCGGTTGGCTAGTATACTTACTGGACGTATATATATTGATGTTTTAGATTATTATTTAAAAGATCTCACGCGTGAAAAATAGCTGGAAGAATAAGAATAATAGATCTTATCGATTCTAAACTTTAGTAAAGTTATTAAGATCGCTGATTACGGTGATATAGTTATCTAATATTTCACCGTGATAACATTAATCTATGTATCTTCTTAATGAATTAACTCGTGGTCTCGTTGTAAAATTAACTAGTAGAGTCTAATTTCGCGTATAATTATTATTATTAATAGGCTGGAAATGAGATAATCGAGGAAGGCCTTATGAAGTTGAATTATAAATAATTTCCACCTGATCGTCTTCTATTTCTTATGCGGCGTTTGAATCTATGACTTTAGATTCTATTTTCATACGATCTAATACGAAGGGTGCTTTTTTATCTAATGAAGTATTCGATTTATAATTTGACTAAGTTAAATTATTCGTAATTTATTAAGGTGATAGTTCGTAAGGTAGCTGCGTTAGAGAGCTATCATGACTCTAATAATCTAATAGTTAAAATAATCTAGTATCTAATTGTTATGGTTTGAAGGGTTCTTCTGAAGCTTCTAAAGTTATTCTAAGAGGCCTATTCTTTTAATAAAGAAATAATAACGTTGATAAAGAAAGAAATAGTGAAATCTTCTTTTACGGCCTATAGCACTACGGTCTACATTTATCGCGATATAGATAGCTAAATCGTGCTAGAAATTTATCTAGAGCTCGAGTCTCTCGACTAACCAGTAGGACTTACGTCGTGACTTATATATAGGCCAGTGATTGGTTAGTGATTAGGATGATTGATGATTGAAGTTATACAATAGATATATGAGGCTGGAAAGCGATGCGGATAGCAAGTGATTCTATTGGCTGAATTTATTACTAATTAGACTAAGTACCTACCTATTCGGGTTAGACTCCGCGATTTAGCGTGCGACGGCGTTGCCACCGTCACGGGAACTATTGCCCGTGAAATTCGGCACAAAAGAGGGGATGCGTCTACTCATGCCTCTGGAAATCTAGGGATACGTCCCCAGGTATGATTCATTGATCTGAAGAAGGCAGACCTCGACTGTTAGCATACAATACCTAGAGCTACGCCGGAACATACAGCCGCCATAGAATAAGATCAATATCTCTGATTCTTTACTTGTCTTGCTCTCAGATGACTACGCGAACAGGAATGCTGATGCTAAACGAAATGCCCTGGGTGTTCGCCAAGCTTTTCAGCCACAGCCGCTGACTCTACACCGTGGGGGACGGGCAATCTCGATCTTTTACTAGACCGAATGGAGCTAGCTCAGGCATAGGGATAGTCTTTGTCCGCACACCACGAGAGAGCACTCTCGCAGCGCTCGTCGAGCTTGATGGTGGCTTGCCAGAAAGAGTCGCCTTCTCGAGCGCCGCCTGATTCTCCAGTATCAACATCATTCACGGTGTTGAATCATGATACTTTACAAGTCAACCAAAATTCCTGACAGTGGCGATTCACCATCGATAATTTTTGACTCGTCACGCGCTAACTGTGAATCTTTTAGGTAGCCACCTGCCCCGCGGGCTCGAAGAGCCGTTTTTCTCATCCCGCACGTATAACAGTTCGAAGATGGTTCATGCGACTGGAGAGCGCCTGAAACGTCCTCCCATGCCATAGCTTTGGAGCGAGATCTGCATGGATCGGCCATCTGCCTAGCTACCATGTCCCGTTACAAGCTTCAGTATATGGGCTGAGATCGGAACGCATATGGCGCCTTACAAAATTCGATGACACTCGCGCGTATCCAGCAGCGCCTGGGATGAATTCGCGATACTTTATCCGCTCCGGACGATTTATATCCGTCTGGCGCCGTTGCCTCCCACTCCCATGTTCTCGTCTCCCATATATGCTCACGTTGAGCTGCGTGTCGTAGATAGCTTTCATCATGGGTGTACTTTCCTTGCTCAGGATTTCAAGCTTTCTCACTCCCTATCTGATCATTGGCAGCGCTGGTCTCGCTCTCCCACTGAATCAAGTACTTGACAGTCCAAATTCACTCACCATTACCTCGCCAAACGTGTCGGACCCAAGAGGAGTGGAGCTGTGCACCTCTTCTTTGATCTGGACAGGAAGTACGGGCTATGACGCTGCATTCACAGAAGACTGCTATTACGCACAACGGGAATTTCAAATGACGGACCTGATAACGTACAGGGACCTACAATACGAGTTTCTCATGCAAGGCGTTAAGCCCGTTTTTCCTGGTAAACCAAAGATGGCTACCCCAAGACGATATGTCAAAAGCGAGTCAACATTTCATCTTGAATGCAAGCTCATCCCGCTAACAAGGCGCTGCTCAGATTCATGTACTCTTGCAATTGCCAACCTTGCGGACATTCCAAGCGGCATACTGCCGGACGAACCTCCAGGACCGTTTCCCCGGTCAGATTTGGCACGGTTTAGCGACATTCGTCTTTCCATGATGGCTGTGAGAGCAGGTTGCCTAGGAAGGAAGAAGAAGTCTGGTTGGGCCATAGTTGGCAAGTAAATTCCGAGCGGTCTTTCTGGTCAAGTCTTATCTTTGGGCGGTCACTGATATCAAACAGGCAGGGACGCGGCGATTGCCATCTTAGTATACAGTACGAATGCACCCATCGACAGAATGATTCCGCGAGGAGTTGTTCCCTCAAATTCGCTTGACGTAACGGCAGGGGCCGTAGATGCGCTGGATACTTCAGCAGCATAATGATATGATTTTCAATGTCGCGCCAGGGCCCATGTCTACACCGTCAATGTGGTGACCACAAGACTAGCAGGTAGCGCACGCGGAGATTGTGTATATTAAATATAATACTTGCCTGACACACCAATTTATCAGCTTTCCCCGCCCTTGATCTTGAAAGTTTCCTTACCCCTGTCTTTCTACAGCAGATGGTGGACCGTAGAAGCTAGAATAGGGTTCAGAAATTCACAGCATAATCGAATTCGTATGAGACAGCCTAGAGTAGAGGCAGCGGAGAGTTCTTGCGGTAGGAACTTGGCTCGTATATGGCTCGGCACGCTGTTCGCCGTCAAAATATTCTAGACCGAATATAGTAAGAGCATCAAGGTGTAAAGACTAAGATATGGTTTGTGAGATAGAGGGTAGAATGGAAAGATGGCCCCAAATGTTGCTGGCGCCGGAGACAGGACCCCGGGCCGTTAGGGCCTATGATAACGGGAAACGACTGGTTGGTCTCAAGCCTAAGTGAATACACCAAAGAGCCAGTCCCCAGGTATCTTCCTTTCAATTCGTCCGGCAGGGAAATGGCATGGAGGTTGGTACGAGTACCTGCATGAGCGTGCGAAGCAGACTCCATAAGTCGAACGCCATGAGGAACTAGAAGGTCCAAGAAAGTCAATGCGAGCCCAAAGCAGACCGAGCCTTTTGATGCCTTTTTACCCTCCTCCGAAGTCCTCCCTGGTGCAATAATGCAGAAATTAAACCTTGTCCCTATCTTGCTCGTCCGTTCTCCACTCCAAGAGTAGAGTGAGTTAGGCATGGAAAGGAAAGGCTAAGCTCCTCCCAAATCTACCAAAGCTCCTTCAAACATCCGACCTGCATCTGCAGCCAGTCAGTACACAGCACCATCATAACAATTCGCCTTGCTGAGTCTATAGTTTTTCTTTTTTTCTTTCACCCCCACCACCACTGAACCTCGCTTAAATAAAAAGGTCATGGGTATCTTCAACCGCAAAAGCGCCAAAATCCAAACCAATGGCGAAATCATGAACTCGGGCTTCAATAGCAGCACCTTGAAATCCCCACCACCCACCCAGACATCCCACAAGAACTCGCCTTTTGTTTCTCCTTCAGCGCTCGACGTCACCCTACCCGCTCCTCCCGACCCCACCCAAGATCCAGCAGCTTACCTAAGGAGCATATGGGCTGTGAGAGCTAGATGTCAGCTCATATATCAACGTGCGAAGAGAAATCAACTCGCTCATTTCGATGTCGATAACACCAAGTTTGGCGAGACTGCCAAATATTTGGTTTCCATCATCAAGGTGGCACAGAATCCTCCACCAATCTTGTCATCCCTTACTAACAGACGCCTCGACAGAGAGACTACGCCCCCGACTATTCCCAGATACCTTCTCATGGCCGGTGGCAACACTTCGAAGCGGGTGGACGACCTCGAGTCGAACAACTCATCGGAGCATGGCCCCAAACAGTCGACGCCCAAGAAAAGACCCGCCGTCTGATCGACCTCTTCCTCGTTTCCGTCTTGCTCGACGCCGGTGCTGGAACAAGATGGTCGTACAAATCAAAAGAGTCGGGCAAGTACTACAAGCGGAGTGAAGGACTGGCCATTGCCAGCCTGGAAATGTTCAAGGCCGGCTACTTCAGCAGCGACACGCAGGAACCGAGTCAGGTCGATAGCCTGGGTCTGAAACGATTGAGTGTACAACAACTGGCCAAGGGACTACAAGTGTCTGAGCATAATCCGATAGCAGGATTGGAAGGTAGAGCTGGGCTGCTATCGAGACTTGGGGATGCTCTTAAGGATTCAGCTTTGTTTGGCGCCGAGGGAAGACCAGGGCATATGCTAGGTATACCATCTCTCTCATCATTATTGGGCCATATTGACGGTCTGAAACAGACTACCTCCTCTCTCATTCAACCACTCAAGCCGCGTCCGTCCCAGTCATCACCGTCCCCACCCTCTGGACAGTCCTCATCAACGGTCTCTCAAGTGTCTGGCCTTCATCACGAACACAGATCGATGGTGTCTCACTCGGAGATGCTTGGCCTTGCTCTTCCATGCCTCATTCGCCACCCGGTCTCCCATGGGAGACTATTGTTCCCTTCCACAAGCTCACACAATGGCTCTGCTACTCACTCATGGTACCAATGAGAAGGGTGATGGGCATCCATTTCGCCGGTACGGAGCTCCTGACTGGGCTACCTGAATACAGGAACGGGGGTCTGTTAGTCGACACGGGACTTCTGACGCTTAAAGAGCAGGATTCAAAGAGAGGATTAGCTCAATACAGAGAAAATTCCATGTTGAAGGGACAGCCGAATATAGAGGTTGTTCCGCTATTCGCGACACACGATGATGTGATCGTGGAATGGAGGGCCGTTACGGTTGGGTTCCTAGACGACTTACTGGTTGAGGTCAATAGAATCCTGGGGCTCTCTGGGTCCGACAGATTGAGTCTGGCGCAGATGCTGGAGGCCGGAAGTTGGAAGGTAAGCACGACACTTGTAGATCCTTGTCGAGACTCGACCTAATCTTGATTCACAGGGTGGACGAGAATTGGCAGAGGTCTCAAGGCCCAACACCAAGGAACCTCCTATCATGATAATGTCGGACGGCACCGTGTTCTGATGTCAGGGAACGAAAAACACATGCAGCCAACTTCTGTATTCCTAGTCGATACTTCTATATTCGGTATACAACCCCAATGGACTATCCTAGCAGGCTCCTCCTTGCTCCAATCCTCGCCTACTATTAAAATCTATACACATGAACAAGAAGTTCAACCTACATCCAATCAAAGATCACATATTGAGACCCACCCCTCCAACTATATCAAGGCCAGCTCTTGGGACGTGAAGGTAAAAATCTTACCATGACCGAACGCCTAGGATGCTTATGCGAAACACGTTGAATCGAACATACCCGGAGCGAAAATTAATATTTTGTGGTGTTTTGTTAGGGCTAGGGTTAATTAATAGAGATATCCCGATCTGAATGGCAAAATCAAGCTTTCTGTGCATTATGTTGTATTTGTGCATATTCTGAAACTCTTATGTAGTTATTAGCGTAACGGTCGGCCGAATCTGCCAGCATTGTCGCCCCTCTTGACCTCTAGATCAGTGTGAAGCTCTGTTGCACAGCCTGTTCTCCAATTAATCGGCCTGTATACGCAAGACGATGCTATTTATCTACCATACACTCTACCCTCGAAGAACCCGTCTGCGCTTCCCCGCAGAGATATCAACCTCCAGTCATTCCAACAGTTGAAGCTACCGCAGGCTAATTGACAAGCCTGTAAAACTGCCAACATGAACAGCCTTAAGAAACCGCAGAAGAAGAAGGTCCTCCTCATGGGCAAGTCTGGCTCGGGCAAATCTTCCATGCGCAGCATCATCTTCAGCAATTATGTCGCCAAAGATGTTCGCCGCCTGGGTGCAACGATAGATGTCGAGCACAGCACCGTCAAGTTCCTGGGGAGTCTTATACTCAATCTCTGGGACTGCGGAGGGTATGAAACAACATCTCCAATCATACATCTGTCCCTGTCCTAAGCTGGATCGCTGAACATTGGCTAATGCGAAGGATTGCGTTAGACAAGACGCCTTCACTGAGACTTACCTCACTTCGCAGAAAGCTCAGACCTTCAGCGACGTCGGCGTCCTCATCTACGTTTTCGATGTCGAGTCCCGCTCCTTCGAGGGTTCCAATCCTCGCGATCTCCTCACCTACGCCGCCGTCATATCTGCCCTAGCCGAGTACTCCCCCTCCGCTCACGTCTTCGCCTTAGTCCATAAGATCGACCTTGTGCAAAATGTTTTCCGAGACCAAGTGATCCAGGACCGTAACCTCGCCATCCAACAATATAGCGGAGTCTTCAGTAAAGGGCTGAAGGTGTATGGCACGACCATATGGGATCAGAGCTTATACAAGGCGTGGGGGGATATTGTCAAGTCTCTGGTTTCGAATTTGCACATCATAGATGGGTACTTGCACGATTTGGCCAAGGAAACAAACGCAGAGGAGATTATACTATTCGAACGAGCGACGTTCCTGACAGTTACGAACGTAACAAGTGAATTAGGAGAACGTAACCCATACAGTGATCGCCAGGAACGGTTGAGCAATGTCATCAAGACATTTAAGCATTCGCTTTCGTAGGCCCCTCCTTCCTATTTGATTTTGTGGGGTTGTGTTTCAGGCTGACTAAGAGTTGGTTATAGGAAGTACACCCATTCTTCAACAGCATCCCATCCATTTTCGGAACTCGCCATCAAGGCACCTCGCTTCAACCTTATCCTTGCACGGTTGACAAACAATACCTATGTACTTGTTATTCTACCGCCTGGGGATTTAGAGATGGAGTTGTCGCGGTTCAATATCATGGCTGCTAAGGATCGGTTCGTTGAGCTCGATATTATGGGATGGGCGGCAGGAGACACTGAAAGGCTTGAAGGGAAACTTGATGGGCGTATTAAAGATGGGCGCTGAGCCACATTGAGTGGAAGGAACGTTGAATGATTTATTGATCCAACAAGGAAAGGACGTCTGAGCAGGGAAAATGGGCATATTGGCTGAGGCAGATCATGACAGAAGGAGCGCATGTCAGCTCCGAACCCTCGTATCGCCAATTACAAGCCTTTCGGCAAACACTCTTTACATTCGTCACGATTTTTGTCTTCAAGACATCAGCGAAGACGCCTGGTCTTCCAGAACTGACCTTCTCTGCAAATACGTCTTGTTACTGCACCACCAGCCACCCAGCGAGTATGCTTCCGGACACCAGCCACCACCTCCTGTCGTCAGTCATCGAAGCCTACGCCATCCTTCTCCAAAACCTGAATGAATCTGTCCGTGACCTCTTGACGGCTTTGGGATGCGTCATACTGCACATGATCGCCCCAGCTGTCTTCCCAATCGACTGTCTATTGGCCACATTCTACGCCCTTGTGACATCGCTTATGGGCGTCACTCCGCGGCAAGAAGTGGATATGGACGGTCTATGCGAAGCCACGGGACGACACCCCAATGAAGAGAGTACTATCAACGAACAGGGTACTATCAATGAACAGGGTTCCGTCAATGAAGTTGGTGCTATCAGTGCAGACGCATCTTTCGCGGACATTCCAAACGGAGCATCAAGGAGTGCTACCGCTATCAAGCTAGATGGCCACACACACATTATTCCTGCCGATCTTCCCCCAGCAATTCCTCCCCATCTCGCAGATTGCGAATTCTACTACAACACTGTTGATTTGAACGACGTGGAGGACCCGAGCGTGCTGCTGGAGGGCAGCCTATAGGTGGCGCGAGTCACCATAGATGGGCAGTGCTTAACTTGCAACGCAGGATACGCTAATAATATGCTTCTAAATCTTGAGCGTACGAGATATGTCGATTCTGGTGGGGGAGAAATGGTCCTGGTCAGCGAGAGCAAGAGAGCGCAGTTGGAGTTGGGGAAAAGAGTTTATGTCGGTCCAGCGGAGTGGTTGTTGAGGGTGTTGAAGCAGGAGACGTGATCGGACGCCGGGACCATTCGATAAGCGGCTGGCACTGACAAGGCACCATGATCCTAACGACAGTAGCGGCCTCTTTTCATGTCATGAGTAAAGGTATCACCAGCGCAGGTACTGAAGATGCGCGCTTAGGCTGATTGAACATGTTCAAAAGTAGAACAGCAGTGCGGACAGCTTACTTCCACTTTGTCCTTTTATGAATCCCTATTGGTTCATCCATCTCGTCTCATTAGGTAAACAGCTGGCCTGATAACTCAGGCAAACCTGCCTATTGAAGCTAGTCACCATCTTAACGGGAACAACAAAATATTTACTGCTGCCTAAACCACATACTTTACTCTACAATCACTCCAACCCTTCATCCCTAGGTGTCTATCTACTCTTTCTATCCCATCCTAGCCCCATCATCCAAACCACCACGCACTATAGCACATCACACCTCATCACATCACACCTCATCACATCTCATCTCAACTCATCTCAACCCAACTCAACACACAAACACCCAAACATCTCCCCCCCAACTCCCCCAATCCCCGCCCCAAACATCCCCATGTCTTCCTCCCCCCCCGCCCCCTACACCGGCCCCACCGCCGCCCACATGCTCGCAACGCGCACCTTCGCCTCCTCCGTCGTTGAAAACCATGGGAGCGCGAATGCGATTTTGGAGGAGAAGGAGCTGGGGTTTTTGAGGGCGTTTGTGGAGGGGGTTGGTGGTGAGTTCTTTTTGGTTTATTTTTTTCTTGGGGGGGGGGGGGGGGGTTGGTTTGTAGGGGAAGATGGGAGAGGAGGACGCGAGGGGGGAGGTGGGGGGATGGGAGAAGTGCTGGGGAAGAGGGGGACGGGGGGGAAGATGGGAGGGTGGGGGGAGTATGGGGGAAGAGGGGAGAAGGGGGGGGAAAGAGGGGGACGGGGAGGATGGTGGGGGAGTGGGGGGGAAGAGGGGAGGATTGTTTGGGGGAGGGGGAAGAGACGGGGAGGGGTTTGTGAAGAAGATGAGAGGATGGGGGAGAGGGGCTGTTCCCTATCGCTCCCCCTTAATCGTTTCCAACTCTTCCACCCTTCCATCATGCCTCCCTGCCACCCTGCCACCCTGCCCTTTCTTTTTCCTTTCCCCCTTCCCTCTTCTTTTTCTCTCCCTTCTCCCAATCCCAACTAATTCCCCACCCCTCCAGAAAAGGATGCCCTCCTCCGCAACCACGACATGCTCGACGCACCCGGCGACAAGCCGGGCACGAAGGCGGCTGCGAAGGGCAGTTTGACGGGACTGGTCATTGCGAGGTTTGGGACGGAGGAGTCGGCGATGAGCGAGGGGGATGTGGAGAGGTTGAGGGGGTGGTTTGGGGGGAGAGTGTAGGGGGATGGGGGAGAGGGGGGGGGATGGAGGTAAAAGGGGGGAGGGGGAGTAGGAGGGGGGGAAGGGAAGGGGAGAAAATGGGGAGAGGGGAAGGGGATAAGAAGGGGGAAGGGAAGTGGGAGAGGGAGGATGGGGGTGGGTAAACTATGGCAGGTAGTTTATGTGTTCGCGGTTGCGGTGTGAGGCGAGGTTGGTATTTCATAGGCATGGTACATTGGATTTCACGTCCTCAGAATGGAGGTCGAGCACGCTTCGCAGGGTTGGGGTAATGTGAACGATGCTGCGGGTAACCTCGTGGGGTGCCTTCGGAAAGGTCTCACTCTAGCAGGGAAACAGCATTCATTCTCTCCTCAGTTGAGTAACGATAGCGAGGCTTTTTACGGATGGATATGCTCGGGTTTGAGAAGGAGATGCTTGGCTGCGCTTCAAAGCTCGGTTGGGAAGTGATCACGAGGCTTCGATGGCTATACTAGGATTTTCAATGGAAATGGTATTCCTCTAGGCGCTCAAAGTCATTGTAGGTCAATTGCATACCGTATGTTAGGACTAAAAGTCACGTAAGGGTTGGCGCCAAGAGTCACGTGTATCATCTCGCTGTTCTTGGCTCGTCCGTTCGCTCTTGCTTCCAAAAAATTATGCCAGAGATGCCGCATAAGGCCTTCTGAGAAACCCAGCAGACTCAGACGCCCCTACACCATGAACGAGCTCTGTTACAGAACAACTCTGGGCACAGCCGAAAGCATACGAGTATTGTCCCTGACGGCTCTTCGAGAAGTCCGATCGCAGCGCTGTCTCAAGGTATGCTATTGGGATATGGTACTGTTGAAGGTGAAAGGAATGAGGAGAGTCATGGGGAGATTTGTAAGTGATGAGTGCTTTCGTACTCGATAATCCTAGGATATGCACAATTAGGGCTAGGGTTAGCATCATCAAAATGCCTAAATCTCACCAATTAACCTCTGCTTAAATTATATTACTATTTAGTATATTTCTCATTAAAGAATCTTATTCGTTAAATAAAAATTAATAGAATCTCTAGAGATAAGATTATAAAAAAAAAAAATTAAATAACTATAAAGCTCTATAATTACACTTCTTATATATAGCGCTTTAGGACAACTAAACTATATTAGAAACACGCCTTTATTCGACTTATTAATAAATCTCAGCGCGCGAGACTTATCTAAAAAAATATAATACGATAGAGTAATAAGGCGAAGTGTGATATAAGCTCGTAACGTAACTTTATCTCTTATTAACTTATATTACTTATAATTAATTTAAATAATATTAATAAAGAAGAAGAAGAAGAAGAAGAAGAAGAGATCGTTAATTAATTATAAGAAAGAGTTATTAAAGAAAAGTGACTTAATTACAGATAGATAGTTAAATAATAAAAGAATAATCGATTATTAGCGTCTTTTTTTATTGCTAGCAATACTAAAATATCTAAATATCTAGATATCTATTAAGTTATCGTTTTTTGAGTCTTATTGGCCTCCCACTTCGTGAAAAGATTAATACGACCTCTTCTTCTACTACTTCTTCTTCTGCTACGTTCTTTACTATCTTTTTAATAATCTTCTTATCTCTTTTATCTCGTTCGTCTCGCTTATCTCTTTTATCTTATTTATCTCGTCTATCTCTTTTATCTCGCTATTACGATTATAATAAAATCTCTTATAATAAAATCTCTTACAATAAGATCTTCTATAATAAGATCTTCTACGATAAGATTATCTATTATAAAGTCTAAGATAAAGAGAGTTTAAATAATCTTAATAAGTCTAATATTAAAAATATAGTAGCCTTCTTTTTAATTAAACTTTTACGTTTTCTTTCTTCAAAAATAACTAGATTAAGATAATATATTCTTCGAACTTCTTTATCGAATTCCTATTCAATAATCTTATTTAATCGTTTCTATATAGTCTTAAGACTTAAAACCTATTCTTTATCTTAATATATCTAATCACGTTTTTTCTTATTCTTTTTTTATTAATCTTTCTTAATAAGATCGCTATTAATATTTTTAAGTAAAATATTCTTTACTAAAGCGAAGCTATATACTTTATTAAGCTTTTTTATAAATGCTAGATCTTAATTTTCAGCCTTAATTTATTTAAGTATTTAATTAACTTACTTAACGTTTACTAAGATAAAGAATATCGATATTAAGTTACTATTACTTGCTATAACTATTACTTTTAAAGACGAATCTATTTTCTCTAATTTTAATGCTTTAAGTTTTAATTTATTAAGAATAATTTTAAGCTATATTAAGAATAATCCACTCTTTTATTATATATATCTAATAGTCTTTTCTTTTATAACGTTCTTTCTTATTATCTAAATATACTAAAGAAAATTCGTTTTATTTATTAAATAGCTACCTTCAACTCGTATATTCTCCTCGAGATATATACGATATATAGTCGATAAAGACTAAAAAAATTTAATATTAAGTAGCTAAAGAATATGCGTAATATAGATAGATAGATATAAGAGAATAATATCGTTACTAGTATAGAACTATATAATCTTAATACTAATGTGTAATATATGCCCGTCAAATATAAGAAGACGATATCGTTCTTTAAGCGTCTTTTAAGTCTATAACTCGAAGTATCTATAAAGATAAGTTAAAAGCTATTTATATATATAAAGAAATAACTTATATATATTTAACGAATCACTCTAGACTCAAGACGTTATTTATTTAGTTATTTTCACTTATTGCGATATATACTCTCTTATTCTCTAGAATATTAAATTAGATCTTTTTTTAAAGCCTTTCTTTAAAGATAATAAATAGTAAAAAAAGTCTTTTATTTACGAATATATATTCAATAAAAAAAATTTATTTTCTACTTTCATCCTAAGCTTTGTATTTCTATATATTATACTTAAAATATATAACTCTAACTTTATTAATAGAATCAAGAGTAATCCCTTTCTCATTTATATTATACGTATCTTTCTTCTAAATATTATACTTTTAAATTATAAACTTAATAAGCTAAAATTATCGTAATAGCTTTACTAAATTATGAATTATAGCACGCTCTTTATCTAGTAACTAACTAAATTAATTTTATAACTTAAGATAACGTTTTAGAAATATAGATATCTAGTTATAATCTATTAATCTATAATTCTCTTTATCTATTAGCATTTTATAGACTATCTCTCTAACACGTATAACTCTTAAAGATTAACTCCACTCTATTAATTATAGAATTCATAACTATAGAGCTTCCTCCTCTATAGAACTTAATTTCTATTTATCTTTATATACTTCTTAATAAGAATAGATCTTATTATTAACACGGCGATTTAAAGTAAAAGTAATAAGATTATAATATCGTGCAATTCGATTAATAATAGGTTTATTTTATTAAGAGTCTCTTTTATAAACTAAAAGAGTCTAATAATACTCGTTAATTATAAGGGCTAGGCGTTTCTTCTTAGATAGCTTCTTTAAAGTTATTTTCTTCTTTTAAGTCATTAATAAAGAAAGTAAGAAATATAATTTAGCTATAATAAGAACTATAAATTAATAAGTTTATTACTTAACTTTCTCGATTATCTATATTAATTAATTTGTGTATATTTACTATTATTTTAAGTAATAGAATATTAATAAAACCTTCGATCGAAATATAAAGAGATACACGAATAGTAGATATAGACTTTAAGCTAATTACCTTCAAAATACGCCCTAAGATCGCTTCTTTGTAATAGAGTAATGCAAATTATTAATCGACGTTTATTTGATATTTTTATACTCGCTCTTTTTTATATATTTCGATAAATATTATAACATTATTATCGTCGATCACGATCACCTATAAATATAGTCGAAGCGAGATTTATATTATATTTATCGTCGAGAATAATTATTAGCGACGTTTAATTAATCTCGTCGTCGCTAGATCTTTCTATTATACTTGAGATTTACGTCAATTTTAATTATTTAAGATTATATTAAGATACACTTATTATTGCATTAGATTATTCATTATTTAACTCGGAGCGAGATATATATTATAACTAGTAACGTGTATATAAAATAGCGAGATCGAAGATCTATTACTACTAGCAGACCTCGTCGCCGAGATATGATTCTCCGCTCTCCGCTCGACGCTAGGCAATCTTATCTCCGCCGAACCCCACTTCGTATAGCCTCATCGTCACGTCACAAAACACGTTCTACGGCTACGTGCACGTGCCCTACACGTGTCGTAGCTAGCTACTACGTGCGTTACGTTGCAATAATTCCCATGACATTCCAGAATTCAAAAAAAGAAATTCTAGATGCCTATTGAAAACCACGTCAGCAACCACCACACCACGATATCATACGAATATTTAAACTTGAACAATAATTCAGATAGTACTCCTAAGAGTAGCAGCCGTTTTATTATCTTTTTAAGCCGAGTACTAACCCAATTAAAAGCGATAATAACAGCAAATATTATTATTATCATCACGAAAAACCAAGGCAATAGAAAAAATTAAACTCATAGCTAGTGTAATAACTGAAACGGCCTTTCAACTAGATTTTACGGCCTCGAATAATAAGAACGCTCTATTCCAGTAGATCTATCAAAAGAATTCAAAAGAGGCAGTATTTTGGTGGGCTAGCCCTAGCCCTAATTGTGCATATCCTAGGATTAACGAGTAATCGAAGGCTGCGGAAAACGCCTTACAAACCCTGGTGAGGCGATGCCGGACAAGTTCGGGGGCGCTCGTCTCGGCTCCAGACCAGACTGTCTTACGCAAACTTGATTTTGAAAGTAGTCGAGAGGCTCAATGCGACTTCGCAGTGGGCTTATGTTTGCTTTCAGTCTAACCGAACGAGGCTGTGCGCCCGGCTAAGGTCAACAGCGTGTATATCTGGATTCGATAGTACAAGAGCGTCTGATTGGTTGCTCGCCATCCGACCTATCAGATACTACATAAACGACTGCACCTCGAAGGAATGAGGCTGCAGCCTTATGGAGCGCGGGAATAGTCTGCTTTAACCTTTCAAGGAAGCATTCCATTACCTGTCATCAGCTTTCTAAAACATTCCTTAGACCTTAAGTTGTTACACACTGCTCTCAGTTCGCGAATTCTATATGAGTTATCTCCACAAGAATTTAAGCGTATAGAAATCGCTAGCATCGTATACTCAGCCTTGTCCAGGATCTAGCCTCGTCGATTTCCAACTCCACTCGGGATAGTACCCCCACAGTCCCTCTTCATATTGATTTAACCCTAGCGGGTATACCCGATAGGGGTTCTACTCCCCCCTATTAATTGATTTTTAATCTAATTATTATATAATAAAGAAATTTATAACTATTTAATTAACTAACTAATATTCTTCTTTTTAGATTTTATTATCTTTGTTTACTTTCTCGCTATCGTCTCTCTACGCTTAATAGCCCGTTATATCTTAAAATCCGCGTTATAGTCTTTCTAAGACTCTAATCTAGTCTATTTAAATAACTTAATCGTTAATCTTAATCTTTATCTAACTCTAATTACTATAAAGCGAGTAGATTTCTCTAAGATTAGATTTAGATTCTTCGAAAGAACGAGTCTCTTCTACTAATTACGACGATCGAGCTATTTTATAAGAGAGAGTACTTTTCTAGCTAATACGAGAAAAAGAGAGAAGAAATCGTTAAAATTATTAATATTAGTTTAATTATTTAGCGATAGTTCGAACTATAGTAGACTTAGAGTATTAATACAATCTTTAGAAGATAATTAATTAGGTTTCTAAGTAAGCTAGATATCTAAATATTAAATATCGCTATCGTTATCGTTAGAGAAAATATTATTAAAATTAATAATCTTTCTTCGAGACGTATTTCTATATTCTTTAAACTAATTTTACTATAAGAAAGTAAAGACGAGTATTTAATTAATTTTAATAAGCTTCGTATATCTTCTTTTTCTTTCTTTCTTAATTTCTTCTATCGAACTCGACGATAGATTACTATATCTTTAGTATTAGTAGTCTTATATTTATTAAGTACTCGTTTTCTACTATTATTCTTTTTATATATTAGATTTTAATTAATCTTTTAAATTATTATAAATAACTAAGATAGAATAGTCTTAAATCTTATATACTTATCGATCTATACTCTTTTTATCTTCTAAATAATCTTAGTTATATCTCAAGCGAATTTCTTAGCGCGATAACTCTTAGAAAATTTCTTATAAAGTTTATAGATCTTAAATATATATACTTCTAATAGATCTAGTTCTCGACGATAATATCTTAATAATATAGATATCGACGAAGCTCTATAATTATTTACGCTATCTAATTAGCTATCGAGCTAACTCTAAATATTATTAATATCGATTAGAGTAGCGTATATAGCTACTATAACGCTAGAATTAAAGACTATTTACTAATCTACTATTGGAATATTAAGAGAAGAATAAAGGATTGTTTCGAAATAATCAAGTTCGTTTTTACTCTATCTACTCGAATCTCGTCTAGCATAGTCTTGATATTATTATATCTAGTCTCATAGATCTATATAGCAAGAAAATTAAGTGTTTTATTATCTATCTTTTTAATAGATTATAAGCTCGGGACTTTAAACCTCGCTTAGTAACTTAATACTTATTATATAAGCGTATTCTTATATCTCTCTTTCTATAAATTATTCTATCTTATAGAATTATTTATCTTTTCTACGAGAGTATTCGATATAGATATATTATTATAGTGTGAAAATGTAAGGGCGCTTTCCAATTGTATTATAAAGCTAAAAATATAACTTATGGGTTCGGGTGCCGCGCTTCATAGAAGGCGCACTCTATTTGCCCATATGAAGCCCATATGACTTCGTACAGCCTAATAGAAAAATCTATATTAAGACTCTTAAAGATTTAGAGATATTTAATATAATATTATATCGACGAAATAATTACGTCTCGATACTTTAGATATACTATACGTCTATTAGCGATAAGCTTTAATTCTAAATAAGTCTTAGCTTTCGCTAGAATATTAGTTCTATCGATTATACGAATTATGAAAATTAAGTTATATTTAGATTAATAATCTATCGTAAATAATTAGAAAACTTAGTTTTCGAGCCTACTAAAATAATCTAATAAACGCATATATTTGAAATATAACGTATTCGTCGATTATATTAGTTAATAAATATAATTAATAACTAAATTAGTTAGTCTTTAAAGTCTCTTAAAATTTTAGAGAATAATATTATTTTTAAATACTTTATTTAAAGTAAACGAATATTTTAAAATTAATTAAAATATTTTATTAAATCTTTATAAAGACTCTTTATAATTATTTAAATTATCTTAAACATTAATTAATTTACTTTATAAGACGTTCTATAAAGCTATTCTAAAGTAATCGCTATTATATCAAATATAATCGCTACGAAGTTTATAATTATTCTTAAAGATATATTAAAATTAATCGACTTAAAGAACTATCTAATCTAAAAACGATCTTTAAGAAATATTTTTAAAATCTTTAATCTCTTTAAATAAATTTAAAAGTATTATAAAATTTAATCTTAGAATTTTAATATCGAAGAGAAACTTAAAGTTTAGAAATAAGATTATAATCTTATCTATACGATCTTACGCCTTTTAATAATTAATACGGGTCGGAAAGGTGTGGTATATTTAATAGTATGGGACTAGTTTTTCGAATACCATACCGAAAGATATAGAATATCCCATACTCCCATTGGGTTTTTAATAAATATATTACGTGATATTTTTTTATATTCTAAAAATAAGTAAAAAGCTTAAGCGAACGCTTATGTAATTATAAAATTCTATAAATAGATTAAAAAGATATAATTTTTTAAAAAAAGTTGAAAATAAGTTGAAAACGACTATATTCAACAGATACCACACCTTTCCGACCCGTAATAGCGCTATTCGAGTGAGAGTGTCGAAATAACCAAGTTCGTTTTTACTTTACCTACCCGGATCTCGTCTAGCATAGTCTTGGCATTATTATATCTAGTCTTATAGATCTATGTAGCAAGAAAATCAAGTGTTCTACTATCTATCTTTTCAATAGATTAATTATTTCTATGAGTGTGAGAAGACTAATTATATCCCTATTTGATATCCATGCGGGGTAGTTCTAACATAGTAATCTTAACACCGTGCTACAGTAATTTCAACATCTACTATAATTTCTAGAGTCTTAATAAGCTATCTTGAGTATAGTAGAGTAAAATAGAATTACTCGTAATAATAGCGCGATATAGTTAGTATTTATATAATAGACCGTATCGTTTAGATAGAGAATATACTTTCTCGTATTCGTTCTCTAAAGGTTATCGAGAGACTTTATCTTATATATCTAAAATCTATTTCTTTACGACGATTAACTCTCTATAAATAAGTTTAATTATCTTATAAGTTATCTAACTAGTTAGACTATCGAAAAAGAATCTATTAGTATTAATACTATAAAGATTATTTCTACGGGCCGGAAAGATCTAGTATATTTAGTGCGATATCCCATATTATATCGTATCATATCATATCATGGGAGAGTATTATAAGGGGATTATATTAGATCACTTATAAAGATATAAGATAAGAAATTACTAGTATCATGGAACGGTCTGAGAAATTTCTAGTATATGTAGGAATATCTTATAATGTAGATTATTTCTTATATTAGGTGGCGGATAAGATAAGAAAATTCCAGGTTAATATATAAGTTAGGGCGAAATTAGCTCAAGCACTATTCAATATGAAAAGGTTGTCGAGAATCCTACGTGTTAGCGTCTACGGGCCGGAAAGATCTGGTATATTTAGTGCGATATCCCATATTATATCGTATCATATCATATCATGGGAGAGTATTATAAGGGGGTTATATTAGATCACTTATAAAGATATAGAATAAGAAATTACTAGTATTATGAAATAATCTGAGAGATTTTCAATATATATAGAGATATCTTATAATGTAGATTATTTTTTATATTAGGTGACGAATAAGATAAGAAAATTCTAGATTAACGTACAAGTTAAAGCGAAATTAGCTTAAGTAATTATTAAACTTCAGCACTTAATAAGTAATATTAAGATAAACTCCCTTCTAATTTAATCTCTCTAAGTAAATATAATTATTTTAATAAGTAATAGCTAGAATAATAACTACAATACATTATTTTCTTGAATTATAATCTACGTAAGATCGTCAAGTCGATCTCTTCTCTAATCACTTATAGAATAATTTTAAATTATCTCTCTTATTCTTTTCGTAGATCTTTAATCTATAAAGATTAATTCTCTATTATTTTACGTTCGCT
>JANQBS010000459.1:0-21404 GCA_033085395.1 Xanthoparmelia taractica | reverse complement strand
TTACGTAATATATTTATTAAAAACCCAATGGGAGTATGGGATATCTTATACCTTTCGGTATGGTATTCGAAAAACTAATCCCATACCATCAAATATACCACACCTTTCCGACCCGTAATCTTTATAAAAGTTCTTTTAGTCGTTTATTATATTAAAATATTTCTTATAAAAGTTTTTTTTTTAATATATTAGATATATAGAAGAATATTCGTCTAGAGAAAAATAGTTTAATATACTCTAATTAAGACGAGTTAATAATTAATAAATAGAAGACTTAAATCGAAAATCTCTAGATATTTATATAGCTTTCTAAGTTATTTAACAACTTATAGATAATTCTTTATATTCTTCGTTAATATAAATATAAAATTTATATAAAATAACGTATTTAAAGTTATAACGACGATAATAATAAATAGAGAGAGCTTATATCTATTTATTTTATAGATCGCATCGAGAATAAGAACTTATAATTAATTTTAAGAAGTTCTTATAATAATTTACGAGTAAAGAATATATATTAAAATCGCTAAATCTTCTTAATTTTAATAAATTAGTTATTATTCGTATAAAGTAATATAAAAAGAGTATACGTTAAAGTAAGAGACTTAAGAGTCTTTACTTATACTATCGTCTAAGACGATTCGTCTTAATATTATAAATATCTCGACTCTTAATTAATAAATTCTCCGCGTTCTTATTTAAGCGTAATTTCGTTATAATCTACGTAAGTCTACTCTTAATTCTCGTTATATTAATTATATTATCGTATATAACTAATATAATAAGATTTTATTTATAAAATAAGTGAAAATTAATAGAGATAGACTTATAATTATAGAATTTATTCTTAATATTTAATATTTATTTATCTAGCTATAAAAACGCTATATACTTAAATAATTAATTAATTAGTCTACTATTAGTAATTCTCTTATTAAGACTCTTATTATTCTTTTTAAACTTCTTATCGCGATTATAGCGCAGCTAGATCTTACGTTTTTCGTCTTTTTTATTATATTTAATATATTTAATTACGACGACGTAGTCTTAAAAAATCGTATATCGTTAAATCTCTTAAACTAGACTAAAAAAAGTAAAAGCTATAAAATTATTCTCTAAAGATAGTAGTGATAAGATAATAGTAGTTATAATTAATTAAGTGAATAATAATAATATGAGATAGACTTTATTATTTGATATGAGGAACGCGTATTTCTCCGCCCGCAAAATAGATAAGGGCTAACCTAATTTGGGGGGTGTACGTCGATCATCCCCGGGGGTGTACGTCTAAGAGTTAGGGGGGTGTACGCCTAGAATAAGAGGGTGTACGCGCATCCCTTGCCTAATTGAACCCCAAACCAGCCGGATTCAGTAAATTAGGACTGAATAAGGGCTAGGGGGTTTCAATCGCCAGCTGAAATGCGGTTAGCGTCCACCCCCACTCTCTAGGTAGCTTAGCCCCAGCCTAGCCACATCCATGGTCGGCGCGGCCGATCCCCTAACCAAGAATGTAATTTTATGCCGGCACCTGTGCTACTATGCTCGCTCAACGTCCTCACGTCTAAGCTGGACTGCTACTCGCAGTCCGATGCGTTTTACACTCACTTGAGTTTAAGCAAGTCCTTTTTAATAGGAGTTGGAGGGAAATCTCTTACGCCGAAAACAACAAAGGGATACGGAGAGAGAGTCAAGACGGAAAAGCCCGCCGAGAGCTCTGCTCCTGACGACTTACGAGCCTCGGAGTATTACCCGAGTCAAAACTTTCCTCTTCCGAAAGGTACGAATATAGAAACCACCGCAGACATCAAGCCCAAGAATCTACGCCTCGCATACTTTGCCCTCAAGTATGGCAGCGGAGTACAAAAAGTCACCTTCATCCCTCTCGGTGCCGGCTTCTGCCCCGATCGCCGTGCAAAATCTGTCCAAAGCTCAAGCCAAGGCATTCGAGGACCTGAAAGCCCTTTGCCAAAAGAACAAGACATATTGGCCGGTAAGCGAGCTAGAAGGTCGGCCTGCTCATGGTGCCAATGACGACATCGATCTACTGTATTTTGTGACCTACAAAGAGCGATTCGGGGATTGAGGTGCTGATTTGGTGCTGCAGGCGATTCCTCCATGCGAGAAACTACGATGCCAATGCTTCTTACAAGCAATATGCCGAGTCAGCCGCCTGGCGCCGCAAAACGAACCTTGATGCCACCTACGACAATGTCGACATCCACAAATTCGGTCGAATGAACCGTGTGCAACCGCAATGGACCGGTCGTCGTGACCGCCATGGCGTCCCCCTCATGGTCTACGTTCTCAGCGAAGTTCGCGCCGAGGACCTCCTCAGAATCGGCGAAGAAGACCCCCAGCTCTCGGAGATCTTCTTGCCGGCAGAGTATGTGACCAAGTTCACCCAACGGCTGTGCACGCGGCTGCCGCATGCCGAGGGAAGTGAGGCAGGCGGCGGCGACACGATTGACAAGACTGTTAACATCGTCGACTTGTCAAATGTGGGGCTGCGAAAGTTCTGGAATCTGCGAACTTTGCTGCAGACCGCGAGTTCGATGGCGACGGCGCACTACCCGGAGACGTTGAAGCAGATATTCATTGTCGGGGCGCCATACTTCTTCCCTACAGTGTGGAGTCTTGTGACGAGATGGTTCGATCCGAATACTACGAAGAAAATCTTTGTGCTTGGCGCTGGAGAGCAGAAAGAAACGCTGTTGAAGTACATAGCGAAAGAGGATCTACCAACGAGGTTTGGAGGGGAGTTGGAGTGGAACATGGGGGACCATCCGAATCCAGACAAGGATGTGAGGGGAATGTTAGGGAAACTGAGTAAGGCGTGGATCGATGGGCCGATTCGATATATCAGCCGGCCAGGAGGAGATGTAGTCATGGCTGTAGGGACTGTGAATGGGGTGGCGAGACGGGACGTGTTGGCTAAGTATCCGCCGAGAGGCCCCGGGGTGAGTAGTATCGGGACGGGATGTTCTTCGCTTTCTAACTTGAGGGTAGGGACGCGCTGCCAAGCAAGGCGAGTGAAGATGAAAGTGCCGCGATAATTAGAGGCCTGAGGGAAATGCTTCCGAGGAGAAGGAGGGTTTCACGGATGGAGTAGGGAATCTCGGCATTTTTGACGGCCCACGAGCATAACATTATACTTCTGAATGGGCAAGCTTAAGTGATTATGCTTGAGGTTTAACTATGGCGACAATGGAGAAACCACCTCCCTTTCTATATCGCCAGAAAGCGATTTCTACTACTGATGGAGCGACAGAGTTGTTTCTAGTTCAAGAAAATGAAGCATCAGCCTCAATCTCCCATTCGGAGGCAAAGTGAAGAAGCAAATGCTTGAGATGTGGTGAAACCGAAGAGTGCGTCAGTGCCGAGATGCCGCCACCAGGCGTTGACCGGAGAGCTTGCGATGTGAGGATGGCCACTCAAGTAGGTCAGATCCAAAGTATTCGGCCTTCAGTCCAAGCGAGTATCAACAGCAAACGTTCGACAACTTGGCATCAAGCCGCCAAGCAACATCTTGTGAAGGTCAGCGGAAGCGACTCCGAGCTATGAGATCGTGTACCGAAGAATAAGTTGCTGGGCACCATTGAGTTGCTCTCGGATTCTTGCCCAGATCTGGTAGTCACATATTGCGCTTTTATTCGGGCATTGTTTTCATTTCGTATGGCTTCAGGAACTCGCAGACGTTTGCTATATTATAACGCCTCCGCAAACCCCTAAAGTTCACGTATGACACTGATCGTCGTGTATGACAAGATGTCAAGATGGCTCACATTTGCCAGGTCCGGGCCCTTTGTGTTGCCATGGCATATCATTCATTAAGAGATTATCCCTTGGTTGCCAGTAAGCGGTCAAAGATTCGTTAGGCTCGACTGCCTCGACGAAGCGATGCACCCGCAAATTGAAGACTGATAGACGTGAAAATAGAGACCAAGCGTGTCAGCCTTCATTAGTTGCAAGTCGTAATCCTCAAAATCGACGAAAGCATAAATAATAACACAGATGTAAGCCATAATATCTGGATACGCTTGATCGAGGACATCATCTATGCCCTGAGTGAGTTTTGCAGGTGTATATTTGAGTCAATGATGAGATGCCTTAAGAGATCGATTTGTTTCCTTCTGAACATGACACAGCATTGTAAAGGCACGCTGAGCCCGACTGATCTAGGCGCATTTGGGGTGCGTATGCCACTTCCATATCGGATTTACTTTGAGCTTCTCGCAAGTCTGTATCTAGTTCAGGGTTTCCTAGTGGCGCAATTGGATAAGCTGAAGGAGAGTTAGAAGTACGCTGCGTACAATGCCGCTCTAGCGACCGGGCTGTAAAGAGTAGTGGCCCAGCTACCTATACCTACCTTAGACTAGCGATGAAAATGAATGGCAGGTCTGCCGAGGTCACCCACCTTCACCACCCACTAGAGAACTCTATCAAAAGACTGCTTTGTTCCTCCAGGATACCAATACTGTCTCTCATACTATTGAGTGTTGCCCAATCCGTCCCTGTTCAAATTATGCCCAATACGATCGGATATTTGATGTGAGGCTTTAGCAGGTAGGAGTAAAGATGTGGAGGAATAGGGGCTGCAGGCGCTCGCTCAGGCCTGATCTGGTCGCTAGCCTGCAGCACCCCACTTGTAGTACATTATTAGCAGCGCAGAGGTTATACCAATTCGACAACAACATGAGTTCCGAGTAAATCCGAAATTGTCTTCGTGCAGCTCTCTACCCCACTTTCTTCCCCTTTTGTCTCTACAACACCCATCTTCATTTCTATAAAATCTCCGTTACCTATGTGAATTCGGTAGTAGACATAACGATGGCTACGCCTATCCCACAGCCACCAGGTGTTCCCTTGCTGGGTAATATCTTTGACATAGACCCGAGTAACACATGGACATCATTGCAGAAGCTGTGGGAAAAGTATGGTTGGTGTATCCCTGTCTGACTCTCTATTCCCACCAACTGATATCGCGGCGTTCAGGCGAGATCTTCAAGGTTACTGTCTTCGGCCAACAGATTGTCTTCGTGGGTAGTGTGGCTCTCTGTGAAGAAATCTGCGATGAGAAGCGCTTTCGTAAATTCGTTGGCGGCCCTATAGTGGAGATTCGATATGCAGTGCATGATTCTCTTTTCACCGCATTCGAAAACGAACCGAGCTGGAGCGTTCATCACCGCATTCTGGCCCCAATGCTCACTCCAGCAGCTGTTGCTGATCGTTTCATCGAAGTGCGTGATTGTGCGTCCGAATTGACAGCCAAGTGGCAGGCCTCGAGCGGTCATTCTACGGTCTCAGCTATTGGTGAACTGAATCGCCTGGACTTGGAAACGACCACCCTGTGCTTCTATGGTAGGAAGCTCAATGGCTTGACTGGACCAGAACCGCCAATGATCAAGGCGATGGACGGAGCTACGTCAGAAGCTGTCAAACGACCAACTCGACCCAGCGTTGTGAATTGGCTTCTCCATAAATCTAAATTTCAGAGGGACACTAAAACCATGCGCCAATATGCTGCTGAATGTCTCGAGTATCGGAAGGCCAATCCAACTGACCGAAAAGACATGCTGTATACCATGATGAACGCCAAAGACCCTGAAACGGGCAAATCCCTTAGTGAACCACAGATTATCGATGAGATTGTGACGATGCCCATCGGATCCAGCACGGCGCCCTGCGTGATTTCAAGTGCAATATATTATCTGCTCAAGAACCCAGGGTGTATTACAAAAGCCCGTGAAGAGATTGACTCGGTTATCGGTGATGGCGAGTTCACACATGATGATCTGGAAAAGTTGCCTTTTTGTGCTGGAATCATACGAGAAACCCTGCGTCTGTCTGCGGCGGCTCCTGGGTTCAATATTGAGCCGCTACCAGACACAAAAGGACCAGTCTCGCTCGCCGGAGGCAAATACCAAGTCCCGGCCAATCAGACTATGATTATCGTGCTGCATGGCGTGAATCGCGACCCCGCTGTGTTCGAGGAGCCCGAAGCTTTCAAGCCAGAAAGGATGGTGGGCGAGGCATTTGAGAAGCTACCTGAAGGTAGCAAGAAATGGTTTGGTAATGGCAAACGCGTGTGTATTGGCAGGTATTATGCATGGATGTGGAATATGACTACAATCGTCAAGCTATTGCAAGACGTGGATTTCGAGATGGCCGACCCGAGCTACCAGCTTAAACAAGATGGCTGGTTCAACCTGAGGCCTGTTGACTTCTACATCAAAGTCAAGCCAAGGGCCAAGTAAAAGGTATATAGCTGAAAATGTATGGAAGTCCACCATCAATTGGTTCAGTAATAGCAGGCAGAATCCAAAGGCAAAGCGAATGAAATAGCGCTGTTTTGCATCGCCCTCGAATTGACTCACAGAGGTTCGAGTCAAGATGCAGCAGCTCATTCCCTGGGATCCCCGGGGCGCAGTCACCCAATGTCTTTCTCTGTCGCGCGACCCTCGCCCGTTGCAATAAGGCAGTGATTGGTGATGCTTGGCATGACTCAAGCGCGGTTCTATGCTCGATGACGACTCTACGGGACTGTTTTAACACTCCTTCTTTCCCACCACATCCTTATACATTCAACATATTAAAGGCATATACAAAAACCACATAATGAATTGCTGAAACCGTCTCCAATGGCTTGCCAGAGGACTTTCAATCTCCCTAGACATAGGATAACCTAATCCCTTACTATCAATATGACTGCGGGGGTGCAGAAACAGACTGCGCATGAGCGGCGGAAGGGGGAGTCGGTATGTATGCCTATATTAAATTGCTATCCACGGTCCTGATCCAGCTCTGTGTTCTAGGCTCTGAGCGAATTTGCCGACTATGTAGAGAAGCAACAAAAGAATCGCTCCTCCATCGAACGCGGGGGCTCTGTAGCCCCAAGCGATCGTGGCTACTCAACCCAAAGCACCCAATATGAAGAGCACGCCGAGCTGGACATCCTAGATTCCCTCAACCTTGCCGAGACTTCAACCCAAGTCCGACTGAAAGATCTACTCTTAGATTCCGGCGAAGAAGCTGAGGTGACCCTACAGCAACTCAGCGAAGTCCTGCAGAAGCGCATGTTGGAAGGCAATGGAGAGACGCTCTTCGACCTTGGGCAGGAAGACAATGGAGAGTCAATGGCGTTTTCGAAAGAGCAGTGGGACGTTGCATTGGACAGGATACGGCGGGCGGCTAAGAACCTACAGGCTGAATGCCGAATACTCATGACGCGAAATGTGGGAGGGTCCGAAGAGGTAGAGACGCCAAATGAGAAGGATAAGAGTGCTACGGGGAAGATCATGATACGGCAGGAGCCCGAGACCCCAGAAGATGTCATTGAGACTCGGATAGCGGTTGTGGGAAATGGTAGGAATTACCCTCACTAGTTTATGATGCACAGTTAACGAGTCCCACAGTGGATGCTGGCAAAAGCACTATGCTGGGTGTGCTTGTCAAGGGAGGCCTCGACGATGGCCGAGGCAAAGCACGGGTCAATCTGTTTAGGCATAAGCACGAACTCGAAAGCGGACGGACAAGTTCCGTCGGCATGGAGATTATGGGCTTCGATGTGCGCGGGGACATTGTGGCCTCCAATGTCCCTGGCCGAAAATTGTCTTGGGAAGAGATTGGCAAGCGCTCAGTATGACTCTCAATTTTTCAGGCAAGCACAGCGGCTAAATATGACGAAGGCGAAAGTCATTAGCTTCACAGACTTGGCTGGCCATGAACGATATCTGCGAACAACAGTCTTCGGATTGCTGAGTAGCAGCCCAAATTACTGCCTTCTCATGGTCGCGGCAAATAATGGTCTTATTGGAATGAGCAAGTATGGGAACCCCCCCTTTCTGGAATAATTACCAGTGACTTACCTGAAAACAGGGAGCATTTGGGTATTGCCCTCGCCCTGAATGTTCCAGTAATGGTAGTAATCACCAAAATCGACATCTGCCCGCCCCAAATCCTCCAGCAAACCATAACCCAGCTTACCCGGATTCTCAAATCACCCGGCGCACGCAAAATCCCCATCTTCATCAAAAATCGAGAAGAAACCATCGAGACGGCTACCCAGTTTGTCAGTCAGCGCATCTGCCCCATCTTTCAGGTTTCAAACGTCACAGGCGAATCCCTCGACCTTGTCCGGACATTCCTCAACATACTTCCGCACCACGGAAACTACGACGCCGAGGCCTCCTTCGAATTTCACGTCAATGACACCTTCTCCGTGCCCTTCGTCGGCACAGTCGTATCCGGCGTTGTCAAAAGTGGTGTGATCCATGCCGGCGATGCTGTCCTGATTGGGCCTGACTCCCTAGGCCAATTCACCACAACCCACATCCGCTCTATCGAACGGAAACGCATACCTGTCCCTGTTTGCAGTGCCGGTCAATCTGCCTCCTTCGCTTTAAAAAGAGTCCGGAGGAAAGAAGTCCGCAAAGGCATGGTGGTGCTTCCAAAACTCGACACGCCGCCCAAAGTCTACAGGGAATTCGTCGCCGAAGTCCTAATTCTCTCGCACGCGACCACCATCAAGACAAAATATCAGGCGATGCTGCATGTAGGCTCCATCAGCCAGACCTGCGCCATCATCGACATTGACAGGGCGTTCATACGAACGGGCGACCGGGCAACCGTGGCGTTCCGATTCGTGCAACGGCCAGAATATCTGGCGGTAGGTGATCGGATATTGTTCAGGGAAGGGAGGACTAAAGGATTGGGTATTGTGAAGGCGGTAGGCTACGACGCCTCTAAACCCTTGAATGCGGACGCGGGAAAGGATGCGGATGGGGGAGGCGCATAATTGAAATGGTTTGGTTTCCCCGTGCTTATGACTTTTTGGGATGTTTCTTGCCTTACTACTGCCTGCGATTCAGATTCCAAATGCGAGCCATAGGCGAAATGTTGTCTGATCCATTTTGTATTACTATTCATCATTACTCAACCAAAACCACTCATCATCATCTTTCCCCTCCGCGCAAGCTTCTTACTTCTCAACGACCTGCACTCCATCCCAACCACCCACTTTCCACACCACGCCCCTCCTTCTCTTCTCTCACACGGTTTTCTCACTCTCTTTCTTTCTTTCTTTCTTTCCCTATCTCCCACATTCATTCCCTCAAACACCCATTACCCATCCCTACCCCTCCTTTAAACTTGGCCTTCCTTTCCCCTTCCTTCCTTCCTTCCTCTTCCATCATCATATATGCATCCCATCCGCCCATCCGCCCATCAGTCCGTCAGACCGTCATTTGCATCATTCCTACTCCTTCCCCTACCCTAGCCTAGCTTTGCCTAGTCTTGCTTAAACGGGGAGGAAGACGGGGAAGGGGGATGTCATGGCATTCATTCATTCCTTCTTGTTTTCTACGTCTGCGTCGTGTCCGCGTCTGCGTGTGTCACGTCTGCGCATACGTCTGCTTGTTTGTTGTTTATATATGGGGAGGTGTGGGAGTTAAGAGAAGGGTAAGGGGGAAAGGGTACGGGGAAAGAGTCTACATTGATGACGCGGTGTGCACTATAGGTGGTAGCATGTATACAGTATGACGGATATGGATTCGGACGCTTTGGCGTTGGGAATCCCACCGACTGAATGACCGCAGCTGGATCCGTGTGTGAGAAACTTTGGTTATGCGAACGAAATAGAACGTGTCAGCGAGCGGGCGGCGGGCTGGGATCCGAATCCGTCAGCATTCCTTCGTTTGGTTCCTTTGTTTGGCGCGATATGAAGTTCATTCTATGAGATAGGTAATTATGTATATTATATATATAAAAGCGACTAGCCTATGGCTAGGTAAGGTATGGAAGGTAATCCAGCTTGTGTGAGGAAGTGAGTGAGCTGAATTTGTTTGGCTTCAGGACAAGAGTGAGATATCCCCGAGCAGCCGCTCACTAAGCATCATTATGTCCCTACCGCTGTGTTCACGCCCTCTGATAAGCCGGCTCTTGCCCCTCATCTCCTACTCCTTCCTAGGACTGAGGTGACTAGCTAAGAAATCCCCGACGGATGCGTACGTCAGTCGCTCCTGCTTCCAATTATAGAGGACGTTCAGAGCTGGCCCAACAAGCGGCATGCTCCCAATGATCCACGTTTCCTGCCCGAGCCCGACACAGTCTTTCGCGACTATCAGAGGACCCGCGAGCTGAAGTAAATCAAGAAAATTGCACTGTCAGTTTCTCGGAATGACCGGATCGCAAGAGCACATATGCACAAAGACTGAGAGTCTCAGCGGATGTTGTACAAAAGTACCCTCACTTCTCCCTGTTCAATCCTCCCGGGACACAGTAAGCTCCAGTCCACATCCTTGGCGTCCTTTTGTAGGAACTCATAGTTGTTGTAATGCTCCGGATGGATCGGAAACACTTCGCCTTCAATCTTGCCCGCGTATCCCGGTATACCCATCAGCACCTGCCCAGACATGACCCACAGTCTTATGGGTTTTGACCTCACCGGGCCCGACGCTTGCACTTCTTTGACGGCATTTATGATGCAGCGCACGACTTTTTCCGAGTCAGAGGTGCCAAAGGGGCTGTTGGAGCCGTGGACGGCGGCTTGGATTATCGCATCGGTATCTTTGATCGCTTCGACGAGGGAAGCGTGTGACGTGGCGTCACCTTGGGTGATGTGGAGGAGCGGATTGCTGCGCAGCTCCGGCGGTAGCTTGGCAGGGTTGCGGAGGAAGGCGGTGACGTGGTGTTGTTTGCTGAGGCATGCGGAGACGGCGGCAGAGCCGACGCGGCCTTTGAGAGGCTTTGTCAGTATGTTGTTCGTAGCTGAGTGAGCGAGACAACGCGTACCTGCAGCGCCGATGATGAGGATCTTCATGGGTGTAACTGTGAGAGTGTGGAAGTCGTCGAGATAGCTGCGAAGGCTAGATTAATACTCTTGTAATGGAGTCGCCTGCATTGAGAAAAGCTTGCGCAAAGCTTGGCCCATAGCAGGAAGCGTGGTGCTGTAAAAGTTTCGTCCGTGGCATATACGATCTGATGGTGTGCGAGGGTGCTCGATCCCTCCACCGCGTATACCACGGACATGGTGACTCTATATAGTTGCATGGAGAACGGTCCTGTAGAAGCAGCGGGTCCAATCGCATCATGAGTGCTAAATGCCAACAGCTTTGGGCAGCTAATGGAAGTAGTTGCGATGGATTTAGTTCAATGCGTTGGGGATATTGGACAAAGCCAAGAGTAGGAAGCGGCTTCGCCTGAGTCACGCAAGAAGCACCTGATGAGGCATACGGCGGAGACACCAGAGTGGTCAGTGGCGTTGGCGCTAGGCGATAGCCGCACACGGCCGTCTGATTGCACAAGAAGGACGTCAACACACATGTGCTGCCCGACGACAGAGGGGTCTCGTGCGAAACAATCCTTCAATCGGATCATCCCCCTGAAGGAGACCGACATAGCTCGAAGTCTGTACTCCATCTCGCAACTTTGCCTACTCCTGGTCATCCGAGGTTTGCGGAACCCCCACAACCCACCCCCTCACCTGTCACGCCACACTTGCATGGTAACCTCGTATACACTCAACATGGTACGCTTCCAGGCCTCAAAGTCCCCTTTGACTGTCGCAATTCTGACTGCCAGACAGCCTCCAAAACGCCGCGCAGCTGCTCCAGCCCAACCACTAAAGGAAAAGCAGTCCCGTCAGTCTGCCCTTGCCAAAGAGAACAACATCAGCGCAGCCACCGAGTCGGAAATTAAGGAGGCTTTCTCCCTCTTTGCCAATGCCGATAAGGAATTGCCCTCCCGATCCCTGCGCCAAGCGCTCATAGCTCTCGGCGTCCCCGCTTCCTCTCCAAGTGAGCTTCAAGACTTGCTTGATGCCGCAGACCCCGAAGATACTGGAGCGATATCCTATGCACATTTTGTCGCTGTGGCGGCGCTCAAGCTGAGTAATAAGAGTGAGGAGAGCCAGCAAAGAGAGGTGGAGGATGCGTTCAAGTTGTTCACGAGTATGGGTGGCGAGGATGGCAAGATAACAATGGCTTGCTTAAGGAGGGTGGCGCGGGAGTTGAAGGAAGATATCAGCGAGCAAACATTGAAGGATATGTTGTTGGAAGCTAACGGGGGTAGTGGAGTGGGAAGAGGGGTAGGTTTGAAGGACTTCGAGGGTGTGATGAGAAGAGCCGGGGTTTTTAGGTGATCGTCAATGACGAAAAGCTGCCTTTCCTCCGCGGTGATTACAGTCAAGACTTAGTGTACAATTTCACTGGTCCCCAATGTGGATATAAAGAGCTAGGAGGAAGGGATAGATGCTCTTGTAACCAACTCATAAGTGTGAGTTATGCATACTCGTTTGCAGATGAGCCAGTCAATGCTAATGGATTGTGGTACCCAAGGCACGGTGATTTCGATGCGACCAAAGTTCGATCGATATCAATCCGCTTATCAGTTACATCCAGAAACTAGCACTTCTGCATGCATGCTGTGCTCGAATACGTCTCTTAAGTGGATGTCACTGCTCATCGTCTCGGCCAGGTCAAAACATTATACCAACAATTCGCCGTACACGCCAATAGACCGGCGACCATACGATCCCATCAACAAGATAAGGTTCATATGTCGTGACGTCTGAGAAAGTGGCTCCCATGGTGCTTTCGATATTCATCAACATCTCAGTCAATCTGTCGATTTGCAAATCTATGCCTCTGTCGACCGAGCTATGTTGTGGCCACCGCACCGAGATCTCAACCGTCCGCAGATTCCTGCAAGTCTTCAAAAACTCACAGAAATGTCTCCAAAGAAACCGGAACTCGTCTGTATCGGTAGAAAAACCGCTTATGAAGCGAAAATGGACGTGTATTCTCTTGATCGGATTTGTAGGCCTCGGCGCTTCACTCCCGGTACTTTGCCGTATGAAAAGGGGCATGGCCTTGCGATAGTAGCTCGGGTTGGTGCTTACGGTAAAGATGTTCACCTCATAAAAGACTTTTAATGCCTCTGCAAAAACCTGTCTGCTCATAATAAAAAGCCTCACATCGACCGGCCCGTCTAGCACATCTGCGGAACCGTCTGGTGGATATTGAAGTATGCGATGCGACCGTCTCATAACGAACGAGAAAATTTCACGCCGCAATTCGAAAGGGAGGTCCATAATTCGGAACGGCCTTTTTGGCACAGGTGACTTGCCCCCCCCGCAAGCCCTTGGATGATCGTAACGATATCTTTTCCAACGCTGCAACGCAACATGCCGTGGCTTAAGAACCCGCCAAGCCTCGACATCCAACCCTGACCGGGGTGACCATTCCGATGATAAATCTACCACGGAAGGTGAAAGCGGGCAGCGCTTGTTGAACTTAGCAAGCTCGGTAGTATTGCGGATATCGTTCTTCTTTGCTCTAGCCGTATAACATCGAAGCTCGCCAAGAGAAAGTCCGTCCCAGGCGTCATCAGCGGTCACAGGTCCTCCACTTTTGCCGACATACCGCTTAGGACTATCTAAGAATCGACTAATAAATACGGTCTCAGCTGAGATAGGCAACTGCGTTGGCCTTTGCAACTTCCGAACTTCAGGTCGTTTCAATACATCCCGGTCAAGTGAGGAGCTCAATGTCATATCCTTCCACTCATCATCATCATCCTCGTCTTCTTCATTAACAAAGCGTTGGGAACCTACCCTAGTGCTAAGCTTCTCGATTATCCTAGCGGAACGTTCATGTAGACGAGAGAACCACATGGCTCCAAGAGTTGGTTGGCTTCTGTGTTGCTTTGAAGACGAACGTTCTTGTTTAGATACTCCGTTCTACTCTTGTGTCAATAGGCTTGTGTTACCTCACTGGACGCAGTGGAACCGGCGTGCCGTTTATCCTTCTCGCGATCTCATCGCAGATGATAATAGCACCAGCAGCGAAAGAGATAAAGATCTGGCACATGACGATATAGCCGATGTTACCATCTGGCCGACGGAGGTTGATCATCAGGCCCATTCCAAGGATGCTCAAAGGTATACCAAAATAGAGGCAGGTGGGCTTATAGCGTCCAGTATAGTGTATCAGCAGGCCCACAGCGATGGAGCACACTACAGAGCCAACGGTGTAAGCCTGGACGACATAGCTAGCATCGGTAACACTCAGGCCATTCACCACTTGCAGGAAAGAGCTGAAGTAGCTCTTCCAGCAGTAGAAACTAACAAACAGCGTCGCAGAAAGGATACAAGCGCCGAAGGCCGTACGATCCAGGAGGAGAGAATAGGGAATAAATGTGACAGGGGTGAAGGATCGTTCCCATACAGCGAACACAATCATAAGAACGATGCCGAAGACTAGTAGGTAGATGGTAAGCGAAGAGCGCCATCCTTTCGCTTGTAAGGTGTAAAGATTGAATGGCAGGAGAAAAAGAGCAACGCCAGCAGATAGCAGAATGAGACCAACAGCATCAAATTCGCGGCAGTAGTAGAGAAAGGATTGCCAGCTTCTGCGTTGACTCGCGCGCTCCGGGACAAGGCCCTGCTTCTTGGCCTTGTAGTAATTATAGACAAAAAGGCCAAAGAGCGGAAGGGTTATGGCTGGCATAATAATCGTGAAGGACCCAAAGCACCAACGCCAGCCAGGTCCCTCCAGGTGAGCAGAGGAGATTGGGCCAGCTAACCAGCAGGTAATCAGATTAGGCGAACTGGCAAAGGCCTGCATCAGACCTCGGTTGCGCAGCGAGGATGTATCGGCGACGAAGACGCTAAGGCTGTATTGTATGCCGTTGTTCCCAACCGTGTAGAAAACTTGGGCGGCAGCGTAGGCCTCGACGTTATTGCACGCAGCCATCATGATAAGCCCGACCGTAGCGAGGAAAATGCAGAAGAGATATCCCTGAGGCCGGCCAAAAACATCCAGGATCTTGGCGAGGGTGAGATTGGTGACACCGCCGATAACACTGCTCAGAATGCCGACGGTGGGCGTGAGCGAGTGCTGCGCGAAGGCAGAGGTGATATAGGGAGTAAGAGCAGCCGTGGTGCCCGACAGCATACCCTCGACGAAGTAGGTGAGCCAGATGATGACATAGGCGAGGATCAGGGCGGTGGTCGTCCATGCCACGGTCACGGCCTCGATGTTCTGGACACCGGGTTGGGCATGGGCATCTACGATGGACTCGTCACCGTCAGGGTCAGGGCCCGAGTGCACGGAATCGACCAAGTCATTGACGGTGCTGGGCTCCTTCTTGTCACGAGCGTCGGCTTGCGGCGTCATGGTCTACTGCCGGAGAGGGAAGAGCAGAGCTGCTTTGAAGGAGGATAGGGAGAGGAGCAATGGTAAAGGAGTGGATATTGATGGGAAAGACTATATCGATGTGAATGAATTGACAAACAATCAACCAACACGTGGTGGTGACTTATTGAAAACTTGCTCACCCCAAGCCCGTGGGGCAAGGAGCCATGGATCGCAGATCCATGGGGCTAAAGACGACTGACTTGAGTATCCGAGTCTCTGAGCATTGAAGCCTTTTGCCGCTACCAAAAAACAAGCAAGTGCACGCAGCAAGTCTAACCAATGATAAAGGCCTCAAACCTTCTCTAGCTTTTCTCATCTGCAAGCCAAAGCACACTATGCAGACGGGAGCTAGAGCACGCTTCAGGCTGGACGGGTTTGAATGACCTCAAATATTCTCATCCCATTACCACCTCCAGATTATCTTATCCTGGTTGATCTGTAGGAACAGCAGAGGACCAACCAATGGTAGTAGTCTCAAACCACTCATTGACGTTTAACGGCCGCGTGGGCGTCGGTACGAGCTTCCTCGCGCACTTTGGTGGGCTTGATCTTCTTGTCTGCAAGCTAAAGCACACTACACAGTCGGGAGCCAGAGTAGATCTACTTGCTACGTCGAGTTGGCAGAGATAGCGGTTGGACATTACTTTGACAGTTGATAGGGCTGATTAGTCTGGACCCTAGTATCTTGACGGACTTACCCTTCCTTACCTATCCACTACCATAAGAACTTCCCTAATCTCGGTCTACAACATCTGCTTCCACCTATCCATACACGCAGCTTCTAGATACAAGTACGCACAAACTCGACTGATTACGGAGTCTGCCAGAATCAAAACCTCGTGGTTTGCATGACGTTGTTCTTTAAACCCCGCTTCCTATTCCTATCTCTTTGCCATCTCCTAGGTCCTATAGCTACATCTTTATCCTAATTGCAAACGAGCGAGACAACAATCTCATCGTAGTCACTTGCTCAAAAGGCACAATGGCCCAAAGACAAGTATCAGACGACCAAGCTCTCCATTTCCTAGCGTCCGAAGGCTACCTCCCCCTAGCCCTATCCGACCACCCAGGAATGGTAGAAGCCTACACCAACCTCTTCGCCCAAACCACAAAATTCTTCAACCTCCCCCCCGACTCCCCCGAAAAGACAAATTACGCCGCAGCCACCGGCGCCGCCGCCAGCGAAGAAGGCTACTCCCAGATCCCCGCCGAGAAATCCATCATGACCGTCAAAACATCCTCCCGCTGCCCCCCCATACTCCTTCCCGAGCTCCAAACCGCCTGGAACCTAACCGGCTCCCTATTGCAAAAATTCATCTCCGCGATCGCGCACACCCTCGAGCTCGACCCGTCCGTCTTCTCCCCCTTCATCACCCCCTGCATCGCCCTGCCCCCCACAACCCGCACCCCAACCCTCACCCGCATGTTCCGCTACGACCGGCCCCCCCGCGGCGCGGAGCCGAAAGTCAACGCCGAACGGCACAAAGATCTCGGCCTCCTATCCCTCGTCGTCGGACACTCGCCGGGCCTGCAGGCGCTGGACGCCAAAACTGACGCGTGGGTGTCTGTCGAGGACGAAGCGAATTTGCCTCCGGGCTCTATTAAGCGCTCGGGTGGGTTGACTGCTACGTTGCTTTCCGGCGAGACGCTCGCGTTGCTATCGCGGGGGATTTACAGAGCCGGTGTTCACCGTGTCGTGTGTGCGCCTTCTTCTGTTTCTGCTGTTGCGGAGGATGAGCAACATGAGAATGAGAACGAGAACGAGAATTGTAAGGATGACCCGTCGTACCGTTTTAGCATCGTGTACACGCTGCGCGCGGCGCCGGCGCCCTTGTTTACGCGGGACTTTGAGAGTAGGGTTGTGGGGCGGTTTGGGCCCGGAGAGGTCGTCGAGGGACTGAGCTCGGCGGTTGTGTTTGATCAGATTATGAAGGCGCATTGGAATGTTAATGCGGCGCCGAGTGTAAGGGAGGGGCAGATTAGGAAGTTTGAGGCGAGGAAGAGGGGGGTGGGGCGGGAGGGGGAGAATGGGCAGGAGCGGGTGTCGGGGTAGTTGTGGGGGGTTCGTAGCTGCTGGAGGGGGGGGGGGTTGTTTATGGAGCGTTGGTTTTGGAAAACGGATTGAGTAGAAAGAAAATCGCTATGGAATGATCAGACAAATGGATGTGCTAAATTCCGAAAACATCCCGCCTGCTACTTATGAACTCTTGGAACAATCGTAAATGCATGACATGAGCGCCAGTCCCAACCCCACAGTATGCGTACCACCTGCCCAGAACCTCCCAGTCAGATCCAAAAAAAATACCCTAACCAACACGCTCACAATCCCACCAGCCAGCACCACCTCATCCCGCAACCCCTCTACTCAACTCCTTCAAATCCATCCCCTCCACATCCTTCAATAACGCCTTATCCCCCTCCGGACTCTTAACCTCCGCCTCCTTAATCTTCCCCTCCTCCACCTTCTTCGACATTTCGCTCGCCCTGGCAACAACCTCGCTGAACCCAGCATGCTCGCTATGTTTCTTGTAGTAGTAGTTCCTTGGCTGCGGCTTGAGTTCCGGGGAAACTTTTTCGAGCACGACGGCCAGGATGCCCTCTTTTGTTTTCTCGTTGGCGCCGTCGCGGTTCCAGATCGTGATGAGGTTGGAGTTGAAGCGGACGGACATGGAGAGGCCGCAGAGGTCGTCGCCTGTGGTTCGTTAGCTATGTCGGGAAACATACGTGGATTTGTTTTTTGGTGGGGGAAAGGAGGGGGGGGGTGCTTGCGTGGTTGTATGACGTCGACGAACTCTTCGCCGACTGCGAGCATTAGGACCTCCTTCCAGAAGTCCTCGGATTGCGCTTTCGGGACACGGAACGTCCATGAGCCGCCTTTGACGTTGCGGGGGTCCTCCCACACGGGCTTTACGCCGCGCTTGAAGAAATGGACCGAGTCCTTTAGTTTGAGGGCGTCGAACGGAAAGGAGTTCAGGACCTCCCAAAAGGGTTTCGCGGTGATGATGTCCTCTTTCAAAAGCGTGAGACGGCCTTCATAGTTTTGGGACTCGGTGTACTTGTCGTGGTAGAACGTCCATGCGTATTGGAAGGCTGGTGCGCGGAGGTTGCGAACGAGGGTCAGTCTGCGGGCGACCTTGGCGTTTTCGTCTTCGGAGACTGGGCTTAGGGCTCCGTTGCCGGAGAATCTGGAGGTTGGTGATGCCATTGGAAGAGATTTCACCGAGGGAGAGAGCGCAGCAAAGACCTGTTGAATGTGGACTGTGAGTAGGAGATTTCTATTCGCATCGCGGTTGGATATCAACAGATGGTCAAAAGCGAAAGGCATAGTACTATAGATTCTACAAATACTTTAAGAAAAAGATAGATATAGATGGTGTAGGGTGAAAGGTAGATTATCAAAAATCCGATATATGTAAAAGCTCTGTACATGGTGCATGCAGCGATAGTAGAGATTATAAATAGAAATAATTCGCCGCCGTTTGGGTATCAATCCTTGTCAGTCTTACTGGCCATCCAATATTCAAAACTAGTCTCCGACAGAAGAAACATGCTTGATACGTTGCAAAGCTGCTCGATTCACGGTACGTTTGATGGAGTGGACTCACTGGATAAGAAGAATTGAGGGATTCAGGACCCGGTTTCAGGCTAGACGCCCAAGGATTACGGAGTCAACAAGTCGTGACCTTGCTTTATATAGCAACAAGAGTGGCAAATGTGAAGCAGATGAACGAAATTCGCGGCCCGTATGGCTCAAGGCACAAGCTCATAAGTCATAACTTTGCTGTGCTCGAAGGTCTTATTACGTTTTCGTCTGAATTTTCAGCTCAGCTTTGCCTCCTTCTCACAGGTTAGAGTTACGTCCGCATCTCGGTCCAACGAGGTAGTACAAGCATTTACCTTTCACTTCTGGGTCTTGTAGTCCAGCCAAACACGAGACAAGATATATATGATCTTTGAGGATATGTCACAGCTCTTTATATAGATGAAAGGAAGACGGCAGTGGCGAACAAAGGAAAGGCGGTATGAATCCTCCGCAATCCTCATTCCTACTCAGCCCTATCGAAAAATCCCGCGCTAATTGCGCTAGAACGGGAATACCCGAACAAAGATCTGCACCCTTGCCCGCCATAAGATATGAGCGCCGTTAAATGTCAGGTGGTAGTAGCCCGGAGATCATTGCTTGGCCCATAGCTCGAGTGCAGCGATTGACTATAACTCACGAGTAGTGGACCCTCGACCCGCTTCCTTCCTGTTCGCCGTCTTCTCCTCCTTCTGCACATTGACGATAACCATGAAACAGCCTCCCCAACCGCAGCATCATTACTCCAGGGCAAAATTCGAGGTTCCTGATGCCTATGTCCTCGCGCTTCGAAGTGGTTATTATAATGGCTAGTATAAAGAAGGGTCGGTTACTCGCATACCAGTCTTACTTAGTAACGCTGACGCGCTCGTTGCGCTATCCGGCAGATATAACGTTGTCTCTTTGTCCATCAGTTTGCGGTTTCAGAAAGCCATAGCTTGGTTGTTATGACTTGCGGAATGCAGGTTTGTCTTCTCGTCTTCCTTTGGTTGTTTCTATGATCATGCTTCATCCTCTGCTTCCAAATTATACATCATTTCTCTACCAGTGGACAATCCACAACTCTCGTAACTTCTCCGCCAATGACACTCTCATGGCGCAATTCTGCGATGACAAAGCGAAACATTTGGAGGAAACCACGGTGATGAGCAAATGTGCCTGTCATTGTGTACTATACTGTCATTGTTTGGAGGACCGTTAGCGTAGCCTCGCACGGTATCTTTTGACTAGATTGGGCCACATATGTGAAATACACCGCCAAAGAAGTTATTTTTATTTTGGAATTCCAAAGCCGACGGCCAATTGTGGACTAGAAGCCGCGGGAGACGTTCTAGGCGCTACGTAGAACAGATAGCAAATGTTCAAGACTGTCACTGTGCCACAAAATTGATATATTCTGGGATATGATACATCTTGTGTGCTTGAAAAGGCAATACCCTAGCCCAAGTATGCTCCTTTCCTCTATCGGGGACAAAGAAAATGTCGATCCGAATCCTGTTCAGTACCATGACGCAGCTCCGCGATAATCTTGGGGAAGGCACCTTCAAGACTACGCAGATACAGAGGCGGACGTGGACATCGAAGAAAACAACGCAAACAAAAGTTGGGGATGTTGACTTATGATGCAAGGCACAGACACGGAAATTATCCGCATTGACCAGACCAGGGACATCAAATAATTACTTGGGGCCATGAAAAGTGCGGACTTCTTTGCTCAGAAAAACCATCACGATAAGGCATGGATTGCTCACTTATTGGCACATGGTGAACCAAACATGGGGGCGTACCCGACCTGGTTCGCTTGTTCCCACACGGTGATTCATTGATTTTACATGTGTTGCATCACCCCGGTGGGTCGTGCATATCCATGGCCATCCCATCACCCCGATAAATATGACGGATATCCATCGGGAGGATACTTCCTGGTGGTGCCGTCACGCCCATCTCATAGGCAAATGCCCATCAATCGCTTGTACCTTCTTACGAATATCTCGCTTTTCCATAGGCGCATCACTAAATCCATAGAGAAATAGTCTAGTATGCTATCGTTTTACGTCGTCGTTAATATCAACTGACGTCTTTTAAGGCTATATGATAATATCAATAGTAAGTCGATTAATCTCGTTATACGTGCGTTATTTATAAGCGATATCGAAGGCCTCTTTTTCCTATTTTTTATATTATTTGTATAAAGATTTTTCGAGCATATAAATCTTTGTTTACACTTATTATTTAACTATATATATTATATTCAATTTTATATTTCTATACTATATATTTAATTAATCTTTCTTCTATTAAGATATTAAACTCTATACTATCTTCTTAAGTCGGGAATAAGACTTTTATATTATTCTCCCTTTTCTAAATAAAGTTATTTAACGCTAAGACACGTTAGGCCTTCTATCTTATACTAAATAGTTACAAGATCGAGATATATAAGTGTATAACGATCTCATAGAAGTATAGATATATTAGATAATTAACGAATTCTATTTCGAAACGATTTAATCTCGTTAATAATAAGAAACCCCTATTGCTATATAAATAATATATCAGATGATAATCATTTATTATATCACTGTCGTCAAGTGGGATCCCGAGAACTCAAGGCCTTATACGTCGAA